>OZ017739.1:126461531-126716531 GCA_963969285.1 Odontomyia ornata
TATAAATGATTAGACGTTTATTTCATTATAAAGAAGAAAGTATGCCGTTAATAGTGAAAATTAACATCAGGCAAATGATCACCACAACCACGCTTACAGGACCATATCCTTTTCATGAAATTTTCCATAACCAAATCGCAAAGTGGCTGCCCTATGTCCTCGAAAGCCTCACGAATTCTATCTTTGAGGCCTTGAATCGACGCTGGGCTGTTAACGTGGACCTTTTCTTTCATGTGGTCCCAAAAGAAGAAGTCGCAAGGTGTTAAATCACAAGATCTCGGCGGCCAATTGTGATCACCTCTTCGAGAGATAACACGGTCCGGAAATTTTTCCCGTCAAAGATCAATGGTTTCGTTGCTTGTGTGGCACGTAGCGCCATCTTGTTGAAAGTAAACGTTGTCCAGATCAATACCCTTCAATTCCGGCCATAAAAAACCATTAATCATCTCTCGATAGCGCAATCCATTCACCGCAACTGTTGCTCCAGCCTCATTTTCGAAAAAGTAAAGTCCAGTGACTCCACCGGACCATAAACTGCACGAAACAGTCACACGTTGAGGAAAGAAAAGCTTTTCAACAATAACTCTTGGATTTTTCGAGCCCCAGACGCGACAATTTGGCTTGTTGACGAAACCACCGAGGTGGGAATGGCCCTCATCACTCAAGATGATTTTTCGATGGAATTCCGGATCGTTTTCATGTGTTTGAATTACCAAATCAGCAAAGGCACGACGTTGTTGATGATCGGCCGGCTTAAGTTCTTGTGTTAACTGAATTTTATAAGCCTTAAGACCCACATCTTTATGCAAAATACGGTGTAATGACGTTTGTGGAATGCCTAGTTCGAAAGAACGACGAGGAATGGACAAACGTGGGGTTTCTTCAACACTTTCGGCTACAGCAGCAATATTCTCGGCTGTTCTTGAGTGACGTGCACGAATTTTATTCTTCACATCACTGAGTTGTCCCAACGGCTAACATTTTTCCACCAATTTCTGTATTGCGGTCCGACAAGGTGCTTCATGACGACCCAAAACTGTTCGTGTTTTACGAACCGTCACTGTTAAATTTTCACCATTTTTATAGTGGGTTTTAATAATTTAAATGCGTAGTTGAAGCATGTATCGTTCCATTTTTATTAATGGCGTAGTTTTTACTTGCAAATGTCAAAAAATGACAGCTTCAGAAGTGACATCTACCGAAATAACGGGCTATTCAAAATAACATCTCTTTTTTCTTTTAAAAGACACTTTACAGACAACTCACTCAATTGGGCGAATAACTTTATCTTAAGATGAAGAACAAGGAAAAACAGAAAATGTGCGACGTGAATTAGATTAAACTCTTATTTATTGCGATTCTTTTTTGGTCTTGAATGTCCAATCCCAATTCAAACGTTTATGCTTGTCGTCGTCCGTGAACCACGATGACTCCGAATATGCCATCATACCAGATGGCGCCTCTCCAACTGGTGTCGTGTAGCTTTGAATTTCCTTTTTCGGTGGATATGAGCCAACTATGTGCATCGTTTTATCAACTGGAAGTCCATGAACTATTTCACGCTGTACGGTAAAGTCAATTCGGACCTTTTGTTTGACACCTTCTTTGATTGTGATAACCTGTTTCCTATGTGACGGTAAATCACTGGTAAGATCAAATTCCATATCATCACGCCCATCTACGCATAATGCTAACTTTTTTACTAAGATCATTTGGTTCAACAATAATCAATCCCGCTTGAGCCTCTCCTAACAATGCTTCCTTATCTTATAAGGCCAAAGACTTTCATCTTCTTGATCGGCAGCTGAGATTTCTTCATTCGTTTTGTTGTGGCGGTGGTTGATAGTTTGAATCATGCTCCTCTTCATCACCATGCTCATGTGGATCAATTTCGACTTCCCTTTCTGTTGACATGTTCTAACGGTGGGTCTTTTCTTTGGTTATCCGGAAGGGAAGCTGCATAAGTAATCCAAGTTGTGGAGTTTATCTTGTTATCACATTAATTAAAAAAGAAGACTTTCACAAAACACTGTACACACGAGAAATTATAATAGGTGCAAATGAGATAGTCCTATGGATTTTTAATTGTGGGAAACTCCATTTGTCCGACGTGCAATTTTTGTTTGTTTTTTTTTGTTCAATTTATCGGTTGTTTGAAATGCATTACGATCCCTCGAAAACTCTACTAAATTTCGCGTTCACACAAGGCCGGCACGCACAGATACGTTTTGCTATTCCTTTCTTTTCTCGTCTCGTGAGAAACTCTATTCAACTTTCTTCGCGAGACTTCACTGCCGTCGCATGACCACCAATTCATCCACTTAGGACATGATGTTGAATCTGTACGAGGTAAAAGGGGATTCACTCACGTATTGTTTTAAAGCGACCGTCAAGCACTATATTATTATTGCTTTAAAATTTCAAGTGCAGCCCAAAATAGAAACTTGTTCACTCGCCGTAGAAGTTGAATTTTTCGTTCGACGGCGCGGTTATCGCGGCGTAATCGCTGAAGCGATCCTTCGTAGACTCTCCGATGCACCCAAGCAGATTGGCTCACTTGTTGTGAATAGCCACCGTACGGTACATGTCGCAACGGCGTTTAACGAGCCCACTCGTCCATCCAATGGAGATTGCATTGCGGCATTGCAATTCCTGGGTAAGCTGCGTTATAAGGGTATTGCTTTTTACAAATTTTAGTTGCAAATTTAAATAATCATTTTTTGAAATTTACAATCAAAAGTTCGATCAGCATTATGATGGTTTTCGAACAGTTTGCTTAAGCGACTGCTCGATTATTACAACATGGTTACAAGATCAAATTGACTCAAGAACTAAAGCCTCTTGATCATTCGAAACGCCGAAACTTCACCGATTGGGCTCTGGCAAAGCTTGAAGAAAATGAAGAATTTCATCGTATAATCAACTTCAGTAATTAAGCTCATTTCTGGCTCAATGGCGTTGTTCAGAAGCAAAATATGCGTTATTGCTCAGCAAGAAACCCATATGTTCTTCTTGAGATACCGTTGCATCCGCAAAAAACACTGTTTGGTGCGATTTTTATACCGGTGCTGTGATTGGGCCGCATTTTTTTCTAAATGAAAACGACTGTCATGTTACTGTCAATAGAGGGCGCTATCGTGTTATGTTGGAAGATGATTTGTGGCCAGAACTGGATGAACTTGATATCAGTGATAAGTGGTTTCAACAAGACGATGCCACTAGCCACGCAGCATGCCTCACAATGGATTTATTGAAAGGCAAATTTGGTGAACGTGTTATCTCGAGAAATGGCCTGGTCTTATGGGGCTATGTCACTGGTCCATGCCAACAAACCAGCAACTTTAGATGAGCTCAAAGACAACATGCAACGCGAAATTGCCAGAGTGGTGGCTCGTGGTGATCATATGATGCAATGCTTGCACTACACCCACCATAAATTTGAACTCAATATCTCAAATATTTCTGCGTTTTATTAACAGATAAAATTGTTATCTCCTTAATAGCAAACCCTTGATTTGTTTAATACTGTCAGTCACATTTAATGCACTGAATTTAGATTCTATTTTTATGACTCTTAAATCCTCAAGTTTAGTTGAATGCTTATTCTTAATTGCATGCTCTTAATGACTTACAAGTAATCAAAGGTAAAATAATTAGTAATCGCTGAAATAATAGAAACAATCGAATAACTATTCCAATCACGAATAAGTAGCGACATAGGTAATTGTGACAGCATCTTTTATAAATATTTAATTAAATCTAATTCATAAGTCAAAGTAAATAAGCAGATAGTTGCAGAAACAAAGTTTTAGTTATACGGAAGAAGCGGCAAGTTAGTCTTGTAATAAATACATGTTTATACAGTGGAATAAAAATTATTGCACGGTGAACCGAATGAACAAGTCTTTTAATTCTTTTTTTAATGTCTAAATTTTCATTCAATATCTACCACTAATAGTCTTTTCTCTTCCGAAAATGTAATGCCACTTTAAATCAAATAACTTACCAACGTTAAGGAATTAGTGTGAACAGACATCGCAAAAATTCAGGCGAGTATTAAATATTCAAGCTATAGATTTGGTCACACCCATATAAACAAACTATTCAAACAACATATAAATTTTATAAATTTTAATTAAGTGTCAGATTAACCGAGGTTTTAACTTTAATTATTCGGCTTGGAAGCTCAAATTTAGCAAACAATTAAAACTTATCTATAAAATTAGAACCCCGAGGGCTGGAAACAAGTGTGACTTCTGCAATTGGTCACAACACACACAATTTTCAATTAGCAGTTATTACAAACAGTCTCACTATTTTTTTCTCTATATGTTACTGATTGTATATATAATATATTTAATTTGCTTTATTAGAATGTATGCGGTACAGAGGCCTTACAATATAGTAGGTGTTCTGACAAAGTCATTTCACCATCGCTTGAACATTACTTAAAACTATGCGTATTATCGTATTTCTATGTGATTATTACAATTCGCTAGAGGAAAATTTAGGCAAAAACCTCTACTGAACTTATTACTAGCTTAACATAACTTAACTATCTGCTTATAACTAGCTAAAATCTATGAGGCTAGGTTACGGCCAAAAGATAGGTGGTAGCAACTGCTGATTTTCAATTCGCCAGAGCATGAATGAGCGGATTGGGCGAGTCATTTGCTTTCGCGATTAATTTCTCACGGCGCGATGCAACGAACTTACGGATTGGACTAACGCGAGCAAGGCTGTGTAGTAGATATTTAGCACATATTACTAATTGAACACTCCTGACTCACTTTTTATTGGAAATAATTCGAAGTATATTAATATTTATTTAAAAATTCACGTACGAGTATAACACCCCGAAAATAAGTATCAACACTCTCACTTCGTCTTGATTTGACAGTTTCCTTTCGACTTCAAACGAAAAAAACCGATGATAAAATCACATGGTTTAGCGGGAATCGGAGAAATTAATGAGTGGTTCATATATTTTAAGCGACATATGGCAAGTTAAAGCAAATTGACGACTGAAAATACTCATTCGAAAGGGGCCTTTTAGAGATATTACATGAATCCGCAATGTAAGTCCTTAAATTTGCGTCTGTTTACATTTACTATCGCAAGCAGATTTCCGCATACATTGGAAAATATTGCAAAATTATGTATCATAACTGCTCTTTGCATGATTATACCTTAAAGTAAATTCATATGCCCGAGTAGAATTTCATGTGAGTATCCAAAAGGGACAAGAATGTATCCGAAAATTTTCAGGATATTCGAAATTGTTAGCAATGACCACCCTTACGCTTATGAATGAAAATATTTGTTTTTAGATAACTGATTGGTAAATGTTTTGGAAAAGTGCTGCACAAATCAATTAAAGTAAATTAAGTTGGAAGTTGTGCTACCCTAATTTTGCTTATTATATTTATCATTTACAGGGAAAACAATACACTTGTGGACTGGTTTTTAAAATTAATAATAAAGTCAAGTTTTAATTTTAGAAAAATGTTACACTCAAAGTTTAATATAAGAATCAACGTTAACAGGTATATCCTTATATTAATGAGTGCCAGAATGCGTTGGATAAAAAGAATCAGGTATACAAGGACTACATAGGTAGGAAAACCAGGACGAAGAGAGAACATTATGAAAATCTCAGAAAAGTAACGTATAAGATTATTCGAATTAAGAAAAGAAAATACTATGACGACCAATTGAGAAGTATAGATGTATGTTTAGCGAGCAACAACACAAGACAAGCACACAAAGTAGTGAAAAGCCTGAAACGTGGTTATCAGCCCAAAACCATGCTCTGTCGTGAGGACATCGGTTATATAATCGCTGATAAAGCCAAGATTAAGGAAAGATAGGCATCATATTTCAAGAACCTCCTTAATCTTCCACACAGCTCCAGAACATCGGAGCCTATAGATGTTTACGGAGAACTTCCATTGGCCCCACCAAAACTGCATGAAGTTTGCTCCACCATCAAAGCCCAAACGAATAATAAAGGGCCGGGCATCGATGAGATTCTAGTGGAGATAATCAAATATGGTGGCACCGGTATTCATCAAGCTATTCACAAAGTCATCCAGCATATTTGGTAGCAAGAACTTAAGCCAAAAGAGTGACGCCAATCAATTAGGTGACAAGCTACAGTGCGCTAGACACGGCTGGGAAAGTGCTTGAGAAACTCATCAAGGGAAGACTCACTGACCTATCTCCTCGGCAGTATGGCTTTAGAGCAGGACGTTCTACTTTTGATGCGATTGCAGAGGTGATGAGCGTGGTCCACAAGCCAGCGGCATACGAGCATAGTTGCACTAAGTGACGGATCGTCCTGTTGGTGACACTCAACGTCAGGAACGCCTTCAGCTCCGCTAGATGGGTGGATATTCTGGATACGCTGGGAAACCCTTTTCAAGTTCCAGAATATCTAATGCGGCTTTTAAGGGACTACCTAAAGGACTGAAGCCTACTCTACGATCCAGCACAGGGCCAACAAAGGATGGGAATTACATCGGGTGTTACCCAGGGATCTATCCTTGGTCCGGACCTATGGCACGTGTCTTACGACGGGCTACTGAGACTAGAGATACCAGATGACTAGCGCTTGATCGGCTATATGAATGATGTTGCGGCTTTGGTCGCTGGACGCACCGTTGAACAAGCGCAACTTAGGCTAGATATGCTAATGTGCTGAGTGAGAGACTGGATGACTGCTCGCGGGCTCAGTTTAGCACTGGAGAAAACCGAAGTGGTCATCTTGACAACAAAGAGATTCTCTAGAGAAAGGATGATCAGTATTGGAGACATACAAATCGAATTGAAACCAGGGGTGAAGTACCTGGGGCTACTGATCGACTCGAAGATGAGTTTCTCTGAGCAAATCAGGGCAACGGCTGAGAAGGCTGCTTCGGGAGTATCGGCTCTGAGTCGACTTATGGGCAATGTAGGGGGAACCACCCCATCAAAACGATGCCTCTAGATGAGTGCTGTAGGGCCAGTTCTACTGTACGGAGCAGAAGCATGGGGCGACGCTCTCAGTTACGAGGTATACCGAAAATGCCTGGCACAGGTACAGAGAACAGGAGCGCTGAAGATTGCATTCAGCGTTGAAAGTTATTGCAGGCGAGATACCTGTCGGTATCCTTGCTACAGAGCGCTGCTCTATTTACCTGCGCCGAAACGAGGATACGAGGGAGATGGTTGTTCGCGAGGAGAAACAACGCTCACTCGACGATTGGCAGCAGCCTTGGGTAAATTGCACAAAGGGAAGGTGGACTGCGCGACTCATCCCAGGTGTGAGACTGTGGCTAAATCGAAGGCATGGTGAGACTGACCTCTATCTGACCCAGCTTTTGAGTGGGCATGGGTGTTTTGAGTCTTACCCGCACAAGATTGGAAAGTTACGGTCCCTCGATTATCGGTATTGCCCAGGAGAGGAAGACAATGGCTGCTATACATTTTTTGTGAGCATATAATGGGGAAGGCTGTGATGGGACCTCTATGGGGAGACGGAAGAGCTCACCTCGGATAATATAGCCACGGTGATGCTCGAATCGGTTGACAAATGGAACCAGGTGGCATATTATGTTCGGATAGTCCTAAAAGATAAAAGGGACTCACAGCAGCTGGGGGTGTTGGGGCGGGGGATCGCTTGTATAGCACTTCCTCTTCCCCTTTCCCCTTCCGCTAGAGGAGATACCCCAGCTCGAATGCGCTTCACGGCGTAACACAACGAGACCTGGCCCGAAGTAATGTGTCAAACGGTTCAAGGATAGGTTCTCATGTTGGCAGGGGAGGTATTTAGTGGGTAGTCCAGTCGCTTTCTTGCGAACATGGAAGTCCCGCACTCTGTGCGTAAATGGGCATTCACCTACCTAACACAAAAAAACCAAACCAAAAAAAGGTAGTGTAGGGCAGGTAGATCGACAATAGACCAATTGTTTACTGTCAAGCAGGTACCTGAAAAAATGCTGGAAGTTGAACATAGACGTACACCAAATTTTCATGGAATCTAAACAAGCATACGACACTATTGATAGTTACGTACTGTACCAAATAATGCTTTGCTTTGGCATCTTAGTCAAATTAGCCCATCTTGCCCAAATGACGATGACATCGACGACCTCCAAAGTCAAACCATGCAGAAGACATCAACATTTTGTCACGATCATTAACAACTGCCAAAGAACTCTTCCTGAAACTCAACAGCAAAGCAAAACTAGTATGGCTACAAATCAATCAAAATAAAACAAAGCTCATGACGCAGTCGAGGAAGAATACTTCAAGTATACAAAATATCACACTTGGTGAATACAATATCGAAAATGCGGGTAAATTTGTGTATTTAGGTGCCAAAATAACGAGAAACGGTAGTGAAAGAGACGAAATACGCCGAAGAATACAGCTCGCAAATAAAATATTTTATTTAGTTTTGACGATCTTGAAAACCAGCTGCATACACATAAATATACTGAACGCAAATATATTGAACGTCTTCGAGCGAAGGGGTACCGAGGCGAATAATCGAAGCGAAACTAGACGGGGACCAAAAGCGAATTCAATTCAATCATGAGCTGTATGCAATTTTTGATGAGCTGGATGCCTCCACGATTGTCAGACTGCGGATACTGTTATGGGCTGGCCACATGAATTGTATGGATGAATAACGAACGAAGGTCGGAGACCAGAGGAAAAACCGAGGAAACGCTGGTCTGACTCGGGTAACGAAGACAGTTCATCGATGCTTGGATTTCGAAATTGAAGGGCGCGGTCAAGGACCGAGACAATTGGAGGGGCCTGTTGCAGGAAGAGAAGGTCTGAGCGGGGCTTTAGTGCGACGAAGAAGAAGCAGAAGAATTATCTTGTTCACTACTCTTTTGAGATTTTGCTTGAGGTATTTTTCCCCAACTGCATCATGAGCTTTGTTTTATTCTCATTGATTTGTAGCCCTACTAGTTTCGCTTCGCTGTGGAGCTTCAGGACAAAATGTTGATGTCATCGTTGGCTCGACTTGTATGGTAATGTACCTCGTGTATCGACAGGTGGCTTCCTTATGACGCACTTCAGAGCCAAATTGAATAGCAATGGGTACATTTCCTTGTTTTAGTCCGATATTTGTGGCAAATGCATTGGGGATTTGGTTATTGATGCGGACTTGGGAGGTCATTGACGTCGTTGTCATTTTGGTAAGATGGACTAATTTGGCTGGGTTGCAAAAGCAAAGTATTATTAGGTACAACACGATACGATTAGTACTATCATATGTTTGCTTAAAGCCAACGAAAGTTTGGTGTACGTCTTTGTTGAACTCCCTGCATTTTTCAATTGGTCTTTTGTTGATCTACCTGCTCTAAAATCACCTTGATACTCCCAAATATTAATGTCGGCGTATGATGTGATGTTATTTTCTAAGATTTTTGAAAATATTTTAAACATCATATAAAGTAGTGATATACCTCTATAATTTTCGCATTGTAATTTGTGACCATTTATGTGAATAGGGAATATAATTGATTAGCTCCACTCTTTCGGCATATGTTCTTTTGGCCAAATGTGCTGGATGACTTCTTGAGTAGCTTTATGAATACCGCTGCCACCATATTTGATGAGCATTTATGCCCGTTTTTTATTATTCTTTTGGGCTTTGATGATGGAACAAACTTCATCCCGAGCTGGTGGGGCTGATAGAAGCTCTCCGCAAAAGTCTATAGATCCCAATGTTCTTAAGCTGTGTGGAGGATTAACCAGGTTCTTGAAATATGATGCCCACCTTTCCTTAATTTGTCATCACGACAGAGTGTGGTTTTGGGCTAATAACCACGTTTCAGGCTTTTCACTACTTTGTAAGCATTTTTTGTGCTGTTCCTTGCTAAACTTACATCTATATTTCTCAACGGGTTGTCATAGTATTTCCTTTTCTTAATTTTTATTATCTTATTTGCTACTCTTCTGAGATTTTCATAGTGTTCTCTCTTCGTCCTGGTTTTCCTATCTACGTATTCTTTGTACGCTTGATTGTTTTTGTCTAATGCATTCTAGCACTTATCATCGAACCAATCATTCCTCTTGCGCCGGGCTTGATGTCCGATCGTCTGTTCTGTCTTGAACCTAATAGCCGCTTTCACTTCCATCCAGAGCTCGTTGCTCGTCTTTAACGATGCGTCTGATAAGATGGGAGCCAGCTGGGTATCGATAGTCTCCGTGAAATTTTCGGCCACAGACGCCGTTTGGAGCCTTTCGATGTCAAATTTGTGCAGCGGGCTGGTCTTTGCTGAATATACATTTGACATACGACATCGATAGTTTAATTTGATCAAGTAATGATCTGAGTTACAATTGGCTCCTCGGTATGTACGTACGTCAAGTATGCTCGAGGCCAAACGTTGTTGTACCAGAACATGATCGATCTGGTTTTGTGTGTTGCCATCTGGTGATACCCAGGTCATTTTATGAATGCATCAATGTGGGAAGCAAGTCGAACGTATGACTAGATTTCTGCGACAATCGTCAATCAGGCGCTTGCCGTTGTCATTTGTTTCATCGTGGAGGCTATATCCTTCAGTCGTTCCTCGATGAGATAGCTCATTGCCAACCTTGGCGTTGAAATCACCCAGAATTATTTTCGTGTCATTAGTAGGCAATGAGTCGACTAGTTGTTCCAGGTGATTGCAGAACGTTTCCTTCATTTCTTCGTGCTTTTCTTCGGTCGGGGCGTGAATATTGATCAGCCAGATTTTAGAGAATTTCACTTTTATACGGATCGCATACAACCATTCGTTTATTGCCTTGAAATCAACAACGTACGATTTGAACTTCTTATCCACAATGAAGGCCACTCCAAATTCTCGTTTTGCAGAAGGCTTCCCGGTTTTGGATATTGTGTGTGATCTCATGTCTTGAATATTGTTTCCAGTCCAATTCGTTTCCTGGACTACCAGTATTTTTAATTGATATTGACTGGGCTGTTGTAAAAGGCCCTTAACAGCGCCAGCGTAATTGAGTGATCTGACATTCCAGAATCCAATGCCATAGTCCTTTTTTCGTTTTCGAGGTCGTTGCATGAGTCCAATCCATTCCGAGGCCTACGTGCAGGTTTCGAAAAATTCAAAGGTTTTCCAGGGACGGAGAGTTAGCCCGTCACACAACCTCCATTCCGGCGGCATGGTTATTACGTCGATTCCGTTATCAGGTGTGGAAGGCTCACCTTCACCCTCTTTCGCCCTCATAAAGGAAGTATATTTAGGATTTAGTAGCAGAGCTGTAGATGTATTTTCAGTTATTAGCATTTCTCGGCGTTTTGTGTTACATTATTCGGGAACCAGTAAGCCCAATGTGCACCCCAAGAGCACTTAGTCCAATTTAATTGGGGGATTTGGGATGAGGAATCACGGAAGCTATGGGTTGGGGAAACATGGGGTTCCCTCCTCGTTTTTCAAACGGGCTTGGGACCGTCTACTGCGGAGTTAAATGATACTCTAGCCTTGGCGAAGTTGGAAGGTAGCACACTGCGATGTATAGTACTTGGGATTATTATTGGGATAACTTTAACTTTTGCATCTTGATATCGAGAGCATCCTCGATATGATGCTGAATGACTAAAGAACCCCAAAGTTAACACAGTAGTTTTTTGGCTCCATTTGGGCCAATTTTCATTCACCGGTGGCATGAATATCTTAACATTTAACGCACCTGTGTGCCTGCTGGTTCTCCTAGCCATATAACCCTATCTTGGGCACCTGCAATACTGGTTGACTTCAGTTTTTTGGAGACGCTCCCACGTTATAACTCTAAAGTTTAAGTACCTTACCTGTTGGAGGGGACTTGGACTGTTATCGTTAGAAATTTGGACCGAATAAGAAAGTAATATTTTGCCTTCAACGGCTGATCTCCTTGTAGCAAAAATTTTCACACGAACGAATTTGACAGCTGCTTCCTGTAACATTTCAATAAAATCAACTGAATTCGTGCCCCAGTCCAAGCGCTTCAACAGGAAGGTCGTGTATGCGATATGAGTTGCTATTAAACTTTTAAGAGCATCTTTTGCCAGCCTTCTTAGCTGAGCCTTTTGCGTGGCTCCTTTTTTTTCGTTCGTCTTGTTTGTTGTCGCTTCTGTTTTTTCGTTCGTCTTATTTGTTGTCGCTTCTTCTTCTCCGGACGTATTTTGTGGCTTAATCACTTTTGTTTTGTTGAGGATTGTTAGTTTTCGGATCATTTCCTGAAAATTTTGAATTCGGGGATTCATCTCTTCATTTTCTCTAGTAATTCTTGCGTTTTCTCTGGTTACTCTTTCCAATTCGTCGCTTGAAAGCGTAATACGCTTCCCATGCTCAAAGTTTTCTTTGTTGTTTTTTCTTCTCATGGTTTTTGCATTCGTAGCGTTTGAAATGCCTGGCCCCGGGTCCCCCACTGGTATGAAGCCGTCGGGCTCCTCCATGCCCCCGGTGAAAAAAACGTTTATTCTTTTTGGAACTTTTTGAAACTTCCTCGCAAGTAAAATCCCGATACTCGATAAATTGTTCGAACAATTCGACGATATAATAAGTTTAAAAAAAAAAAAATAGTTTCGAATTGACGTTTTAAAAATTATTTTAATTTTTAAAAATTCTGGACAGGAGCTTTTAAAAACACGTCCATACGCAACGAATGCTAGACGTAGAATTCAAAATTTTTTATTAGGATGATATAATGTCGCTTAGTTTGTAGCCATTATTAAAACATTGTTTTAACACTAGCACTACCAGGAATTGTTCTATACCTATTTCTACCGACCGGTCAAAATGACCGGTTCGATGTATGGTCAGAAAAATTTTAACTTAAAACTAAATTTTAAAAGATAAATCTATTTTCAAATAATATAAAATGTATTTCATTTATAAATTGATGTGTATTCAATAAAGTAAATAAATTTATGTAAACAGAAAAAAATTTATACATTCTTTCAAATTATATTTCGATGACCGCAGATTTTGCAAATAGACATTTTTTTCAAAGTGCATTTACCACAAACATGTTTTTTGCAACTTACACGGATATTATAGGTTTTATTTTCATTGCATAAACCTATTTAACAAGTTTTTCGTATATTAGAACTTTCATGGCTCGCTAAGAGATCGGCGAAACTTCCTGGTACAGATGAATTTTCAAAATCTCTTCTGCTAATTGGAAAAGGATATCTTTTCTTGACATATTTTCTCCAGTTGTTTCATTGTACAAAACCCATGCATTTATTGCTGCTAAGTCAAGAATATTGAAAAAGATGTGAAGAGTCCATCTCCGAGAACCAGACTTCACAGTATACTTTCTGGCCATTTGATCGGTAATATCCACCCCAAATTTAGTTTTATTATAAAATATAACAGTTTCAAGTTTATTTTTGTAATTTTCATTTTTGATCGATGTATGTTTCGTACTTAGCACTTGAACCTTTTTCGTTGGTTTACTTTTACATACTGATAATGTAGCATAATTAGTTTTATAAAATACAGATGAACAAAGAGGTAGTTTATCCTTTTTTGCTTAGCAAGTTTCGGTGATTCCCTTTTGTTTGCACGGATAGTTCCAACCAACGTAGTATTTTTCTGCAATAACTTTGATGCCAGTGATAAGCTGGTAAAAAAATTGTCAGTCGTTACATTTCTCGCAGAAAGGGCGAATTAATTTGAGGACGACAAATTCACTCAAAGGAATCGACGGTTGCTTTGTTTCGTCCTTTCCCTAATAAGGGCACCCATTAACTACATATTTACTTTTGAGATCAGATGCCAACCAAAATTTTATTCCAAACTTGTCGGGTTTGTTTGGCATGTATTGCGTAAACCCACATCACGCTTTGGTTGGAAACAGTTGCTCGTCAATTGTTATATTCTCTCCAGGTGTGTAGCAGTTTTGGCTATTTTTGATAAGTGAATCCCAAACTTGTGAGATCATTGCAAACTTGTCACTTGTCAATCTTTGACTTCTCTCATTTTTCTTATCGAACCGTTTTGACCATAAATATGATAATTTTAAATTTTTGACTTCATATGCGCCACGTCCGTATAAACCTGCAAGAAAAGCATTGAATCTTTCATAAGATAGATCCATTTTTTTCCCAAGAACTCGGAAAGCTTCTTGTTCTGTGCATGTTATAACATGGTCTATAATTTTATGATAAATGATCAATGAAAACGCGCTACTCACAGTACCCTTGATTATATTTCGTTTTGCAAACGCTGTAGGCCCAATAACGTTTTTGAAAATTGTGTGTTTTGGTCTCCGTCCTGGAGTGGATCCGGGTTTTATTTTATTCCATATAGTTCGAGATCGTCACTCTCATCAGAATATGATGTTAATCTTATAGTTTTTCTTCGTCTTCGAATTTTGAGAATATTCTCTCTCTCACTATCGGTGTCTGAGGATACATACACTTCACCTTTTTCAAATCGGTCCTCTGAAATATCAGCCCTCTTACCTTCACCAATATTGGAAATGCCTTCACATGTATTTGTTATGTCTTGCAGAAATCTTGGCATTTTCGAAAGTCTTTGCATCTTCAAGGATAGTTTTTGGCTGAATAAAAGTACAACTAATTTATTTTTTCGTTATAAAAATATTTTTTCACAAGCCGAGAAATTTCAGCAAATAAATGCAGTGTATAAAAATTTCGACTCTACGTAAGAAGCACCAACGAGGGAATTTAGTTGCAAAGACGCAAAAATACAAAGTATAAGTACAAGGCCCAGCATTTTTATTTTCAGGGAATTCCCCTTATTCAGAATAAGAAATATGCTTATTCAGAATAAGAAATACATATGCTATTGCGTATGTTCAATTTGATGCTATAGTGGAATGAAAAAGCGTAGAAATATTGAACATTGCTAATATTTTATATGCGGGTCAAATTGACCGGTTGGTATAAATAGGTATACCACATACTTATCTTTGCAAAATAAAAGCATACAAATCTAACAATTTGCTATATTAGAGCTTACGTTAATTTAGGAAAATATGTACATAATACTTTTATGAAAACAAAAATTTTTTTTATGGGCAAAAATTTATAATGAAATCAACCAACCGGTCATTTTGACCGGTTGGTAGTTCTAGTGTTAAACCTCAGGTTAGGATGACTATAAAGCGCACGTAATACGAGCGCATACATGCTTGTTTTGTTTCATGTCTCAATTGGATTGCATTCGAACATAAGGATATCATCATAAGCTTTCGGCTGAGCTGCTGGGCTTATTTTATATTTCTAAGAATTTCGCCAAGCATTGAGTAACAAAGCTCTGCCAAATTTTTGGAAAGAGGCAAGTAGATCCATTAATCTTGAACTTTGTATTCGGTTTCAAACCGGCAAAATTTGCTGTAATTTAGGTGATTGTAATATTTGCAGACTCTAATTATTCCTGCAATGGCAGCTCTGCTATGAAGACGCCGAAACAGATGACTGCCAAGAAGAAAACCTAGTTTCGGCCTCAGCCCCAGTCCCAGCCCACTCGAGACAAATGAATGAATGGATGAGTGTATGAATGCACAGACAAAATACGTTCATACATTCGCTTCTACTAGTAAAGTGTGTACAAATGTGAGCTTATCGCGAATTCATCCGCGATAAGTTCTCCATATCTCTTTTGTTTTCTTCTCTATTGCTGCTGGTTTTCCCCGACATGAGAATTGACCATTAGTTCCAACTTAACGCTTGCTTGGCTTAGCTTTGTCGTAGCTTCTTGCTTGCCGTGGTTCGGTATCCGCCGAAGTCTTTTAAAGAAAGTACAACACACATCTCTCGAATGCAAGGTATCCGATTCAAGATTGTCAGTAGTTCACCGTCGGCGTTATCTGCGATAACAACAAAACGTAACGGGACTCGGGATTTAAGTGCAAGGTACTCGTAGAAGACGTTGAGCTTACAGCGTAGTTTAGTCGGGAAAGTTTCATTTCATACGAGACGCGATGCGAGTTTGAAATTCCCACGCTCCCTCCCATTCTACGGGAACATTTTCAAGTTCGAAAGGTTGAAAGAAAATTTTGAAAAGTTCTTCGTTACGATACGCAGATACAACCGGTACTTCCGGCGAGGAACATTCCAAGGAGTTGTATCTTTTATTGATTAGTGAGCAATCGTTGCGGGTGCGAGTGGTGTCAGTGTGGGTGTAGATCAATTATCATAATTATGATTTCCTCGGTTGGGGATATCACGACATTGGTGACGATTGTGTTGATAGTGCTCCAATTCGGCGGTAATGATTGCAAAGTAGTGCAGACCTATTCACTGAACAAAGGTTGGACCGTGACTAGCGAAAATGGATGTAAGTATAGAAAGTGCTGAGATATATTTAGGTCTTAGCCTAACAATTTAATTATATCGTGCGGAAATTGCCCATAAATTGGGGATCAAGCGGCTTTAATTACTTACCACAAGAACATTTCGACGTCAATGGTTCTAGGTGCAGTGCTTCGCAACTGACGATAGTGGAAAAATAATTAGTCTACGTATGATATACAAAACAATTGGAAATTTTTTCTACAAGATAAGAAAATTATTTAACGCTCTCAATATCATTCACTTTGTAGACTTGTTAATTGCACATCATTATGAAAGCTACTCTATTCACTTCTAATAGCCCGAAATAATAGAAAAAAATTAACTGGTAATTTCTAAGATAAATTATATGCATTTTCACGAAATTTAAAAAACAATTATTTGTGGATTGTTTCAACGTAGCATAGAGTCATTACCGTAGCTAAGAATTTATCCTAGAACAGGGGGACAGCTATCCACTGAACTAATCAAAGTTATTCAGTCAGAGATCATATGTGACAATAGGTTATGAATAATTATTGAGCTTATTCTCTCCGTTTTTACGATGTGACCACTTTCGTAATACAGTGGAATAGTGCGGCTAAGCCTAGGGTATCACAGTCCTGAACGAGAAAGGAAAAATATAAAATGTCCGTAAAGGACTGCAGCGATGGTCTGCTGCCTCGGCGAGCGGAAATGTTGGTGCTCGCCGGAATTGGCCTTGTCTGAGAGCGCGTGAATGCGCTGGCAGGCTAGCATTACGCTGTCGTGGGGCGGGTTCTTTTCCCCAGCACAAAGGCCCACTGCACGAAAATTTCGTATTTACGAATTAAATGGTCGTTGGACTCGGTCCAACAGTGTCGAGGCCAAGGTAGCCTACTGAAGGTATGGATTGCCAAAGTAAAACGACCAAATGGGCGAACGCGGACGAGAATTGAGAGGATCTCGTCGTTACCATCTATACTTACGGCCCCCAAATAAGAGTGGGGCATCCAGCTGGAAACCGTGCCCCCCTCGCACTCCCCATTCGGATCAAGATCCATCGTAGACGTGTCTATATATTTTCCATTTAAATGAAAAATTGATACAAACATAACTCGCATGACCTTTTCCTTTAAATGAAAAATATGTACGTTTCAAATTTATATGATGGAATCACATAGCACCTTAGCATAAATAGGAAATTCATGCGGAAGGGCACTCTTCCTTGCAAGAGCACCTGCAAAACAAAGAGAAGGGGTGAGCTTAGCTGATGAGTGAAGGGGCCAGCCAACATGGCAGGTATCATACCTAGTCAAAGGTCAAGCGAAATCGAAAGAACGAATATACCTTTTTTCTATTCCAACGTTATTATTTATTTCCTTTTTCTTTATAACAAACACATTTCCTTTCAACTTTCTCCACTGGTCAAATATGAACAAAATATTGCAAATTACACCTTTTGCTAACCGGAAGGCCTCTACCGTTGCCTTCTTACTCAGGCGCAAAAACGGAAACACTACGTCACGTCGCGAACTAACCTCTTCGAGTAGCTTCATCAGCGCCATCTAGTGCTGATCAAATCAAACAAGTTTTCTAAAGATTTTTGACAGTACATATTACTATACGTTTGAAAATTTATCAGTACTATGACAACGGTTTATTTTAGATATGAGGCGTAGAAGACATTAGTGCACAAATATATGTATTTCCTTCTCGTTTGTATCACTTCGGTTAAATCTCATCTGAGAAATGTCATATTTGACAATCTCAAAAGCCTACGTTCGGCCTACTGAGATACTGCTTTCAAGTTTTCAGGACAGCTGTTCTTGAAAATTTAGGGCTACTGAGCAGCTGTTTTCGTCAGGTACGTTAATTGATTTCCTCATGGGTCTGAGCGTTGCTTTATTACTCACGCCCATAAGGAAATCAATTAACGTACCTGACGTCACTTCTATGCGGACAAAATCATCAATTAGGTCAACAACAGTAATACAATAAATTTTCAGGGCGAAGATTCGTGTAAGCGGAAGGCTGATTCTAATTCACTATACAAAGAAAACAACAACTTTAGGTATAAAGCTTCAAAAAGTACTAATATATATATATATATATATATATATATATATATATATATATATATATATATATATATATATATATATATATATATATATATATATGTGGGAAACGAGCTGTGCTGGCAACCCGGAACGAGTGGCCTGCTAGACGACACAGACGAGATAACGGGTGATTGAACAACTGGTTAGCGAGCACAAACACATAGCAGACGGATGTTGAAGAAGATTCGTATCGAAGACGTCGTGAGAGGCAGTTTAGCAGAGAGCCGTTCCCATCATTCTTAAATTCATATTGTTTTCATTTACAAGTCCGCATCACTATATTAAATAAATATCTTTCATCGAATCAACATCATCGTTATTATTACAATCCCACAGTTTTGGGGGCTCAACCGGGATTGGATAATTGAGTGATCGGATACTTGATTAATCGGATTCATCAAACTGGGATTTTTATATAGTGCTTTGATATTCAGTGTAAATTCAGTGACAATAGAAATTGAAAAGTGCAGTGAACATGTCGAGTAGGAAGTTAACACTTGGTGACTTAGTGTGGGATAGTTTGACCCACCAGCGAACGAAAGCGTCTAGTATAGCTGTGCTGCATAAAGTCGTTTTCGAGAGAGATGACGGTAGAAAAAATCGTAGACAATTACGCGAGTTCGGTGGGTTTGAATATAAAGGCGAAGACAGTGAAGAATTTGAAAACAAAAGAAAGTACATTTGTGATAATTTCGACAAAGTACAGTTAGAAACAGTAAGTGAAATTTTATCGATAAATGTGAAACAGAAAACAAAAGAACAGTTAGCCGTCCAGTTGTGTCGATGTTTGAACGATCTCGAGGTCTTGGAAATGGAAATCGATGAAGGGCGCGAAATCGAGGACCGAAATGTGCAAGCAAGTAGTGAAAGCGACGACAACACCAGCAAACGATCGCAAGGAGTAAGGGAGGAGCAGAGGAGTCGAGCTGATGCCGAACATGAGGAACTGTTGTTGCTGCGAAAACTAATGAGCATTAAACAACTGCGCATAAACGACGAATCGGAGTCCGATGACGAATTGAGCGATCCTCGTCATTCGAGAACAAGCGCGAACAAAAAACGTTGCTTGAAAAAGTACCATAAAATGGCGAATGTAAGCGAGAACGACGAAAATGAAAAATCAAATGGCGCGTGGGCTGATGGTGACCGTAGGACGGGCACTATGACAAAGTGCAGTTTTTCGTTTCGAGACGTTGAAGATACAATTCGTACATTTGATGGTAGTGGACACTACCTTATTGAGAATTGGATTGCAGATTTCGAAGAAATCGCTGACATGTTTGTTTGGAACGAGCTTGAAAAATTTGTGTTTGCTAAAAAATCGCTTCGTGGCGATGCCAAAACATTAGTACAAGCTGAAAGAGGAGTGCGGTCCTGGATTGAATTACGAAGATTGCTGCAAAAGGAGTTTTCGATGAAAATTAGTGGTGCCAAACTACATCGGGTGTTGAGAGAACGAAAGAAGGAGAATTCCGAGTCGATGATGGAATATGTGTTAGCAATGCAGGAGATGGCCGCTCGTGGTAATATAGATGAAGCGTCGCTGATCGAGTACATAGTCGAAGGAATACGAGACACCGAAATTAACAAAATGATGCTGTATGGAGCTGAAGACATAAAGCAGTTGAAGAAAAAGCTGAAGATTTACGAGGACATAAAAGAGAAGGCAATAGCCGTAGCCGATAGCCGACCCAGAGTTGTAGCTGAGAGCCGATCAAGAGTTGTAGCTGAGAGCCGATCAAGAGCCGATACCATTGAGCTGAATAGCACAAAGCTGAACAGTGGAGCTGGTTTTGCAGTAAATAAAAAATATTGTTTTAATTGTGGGTCTGCTGATCACATAAGAGCTGCGTGCACTTTCCCCCTACAAAGTGCTTCAAGTGTCGTGAGTCTGGACACATGTCCAAGGAGTGTCCGTTAAGCCAAACCCCTAAAGTGTTGAACGTTGCTGAAGTTAAGTCCATTGATAATTCGCCGATGTTGAAAAATGTGTCAATTGGAGGAGTTTCAGTAAGAGGACTTATTGACACGGGCAGTGATGTGAATCTAATCAAGGAAACTGTGCTGCATACATTACCGAATATTCAAATTCAATCAGCTGTTCGTTCATTTCTTGGATTCGGAGGAGTTTCCGTTGCTGCGGAAGGAAAGTTTCTGGCCGATGCCGTGGTAGATGAAATTAAAATGTCATTATGGTTTTACGTCGTGCCAGATGGGGCCATGAGTGTTGATTGCGTGCTGGGCCGTGGAATTGCTGCCGTTGCTGATATAATCATTAAGAGGGACAGTGTTGAATTGAAAAACTGTTGTGCTGAAGACGAAGCTGTTATTATGTCCATTGCAACATTAGAAGACGATGGTTTGCCGCTAGAAGTAGTACCGTCTAAATATCAAAACGAGGTGCAAGAATTAATCGAATCATACAAGCCGCAGGTCGTAGTGGAACCACCGTTTAAGATGCATATCGAGTTGAAAGAAAAAATGCCAGTCGTGCATCGGGCTAGTCGACTAGATTTTGTTGAGCAAGAGGCACCCAGGTCGCAGATTTCTCAATGGCTGATGGATGGAGTTATTCGACGATCAACGTCGCCATATGCTAGTAGAGTAGTCATCGTAAGAAAGAAAGATGGTACGCCGCGAGTTTGCGTCGACTACAGAGATCTGAATAAGAAGGTCATTAGAGAAATTTTCCCGACTCCATTGATAGAGGACGTCATCGACAAGCTGCAAGGCGCACGCGTGTTTACAACAATAGACCTAGAAAACGGATTCTTTCATGTAGCAGTCGATGAATCGAGTATTGGATATACGGGATTTATCACCAACGAGGGGCATTTTGAGTTCATGTACGCACCGTTCGGATTTTGTAACTCGCCAGCTGTGTTTTTGCGTTTCATTAACTTTATTTTCAACCCGCTGATTCACGAGGGGATCGTGTTAACATATATGGATGACGTGATAGTGCTGGCCAAGGATGAAAGAGAGGGCGTACAGCGCTTGAAGTACGTATTGGAAGTGTGCATGAAGCACGGGCTTCGGATTAAATGGAAAAAGTGTCGATTCTTGCAGCGGCAGATTGACTTTTTGGGACACCGTATAGCAGACGGAACCGTCAAGCCAAGCGAGCAGGTTGTCCGCGCTGTAACAAAATTTCCATTGCCACAAAATATTAAAGCTGTACAGTCCTTCCTGGGATTAACCGGGTACCTGAGAAAATTCATATTAAATTATGCAATGATTGCTCGTCCATTGTCAAACCTTTTAAGGAAAGAAGTGCAATTTCGCATGGATTCATCGCAAATAGATGCAGTAACAAAGTTGAAAGCTGCTATTACTAGTTGCCCAGTGTTACAAATTTATCGACGAGGAGCAGAAACAGAGCTGCATACGGACGCTTCAGCTAGAGGATTTGGAGCTGTGTTGTTCCAGCGAAGCGAAGATCAACAGTTGCACCCTGTTTACTATTATAGCAGCAAAACCACTAGTGCTGACGAGAGTGCTCATAGTTACTATTTGGAAGTTAAGGCCGTCTATTTGGCTTTCAGGAAACTTAGACACTATCTGTTGGGAATCCATTTTAAGCTGGTCACTGATTGCAGTGCTTTTAGACAGACAATAGAAAAGAAGGAGTTGCCACTAGCAGCCTCGAGATGGGTAATGTTTATTCAAGATTTTGACTTTGAAGTGGAGCATCGAGCTGGAAGTCGCCTCCCGCACGCTGATGCATTAAGCCGATTTCCCACGATGATATATTTGATGCGAGATGAATTTATAGTCAGGTTAGAGCGAGCGCAAGCGAAGGATCCGCATATCGAAGCTATTAGAAAAGTGCTGGAATCCAATCCTAATTACGATGGCTATGTGTTAAAAGGATCGTTGCTGTTCAAAGGAGTTGCCGGAAGGGAGCTGTTATGTATACCAAGAGCGATGGAATCAGAAGTCATTCGAACCGTGCACGAACGGAGTCATTTTGGCGTACGAAAGACGATATTCCAAATTGAGAACGAATACTACATCTTGAGTTTGAAGAAGAAGGTGGAGAGTTGCATTCAAAACTGTGTGCGGTGCATCCTAGCAAGTCGCAAAGCCGGAAAGCAAGAGGGGTTGCTGCATTGTCTAGAAAAGGGTGATCAACCATTGGACACTCTTCACGTGGATCACTTGGGGACGATGGATGCCACCAGTAAGTCATACCGCTATATTTTTGTTGTTGTGGATGCTTTCTCGAAATACACTTGGCTGTTTCCGACGAAAACGTTGTCTACCGATGAAGTCTTGAGGAAGTTCGCCGAGATCCAGAGAAGCTTTGGAAACCCGAGACGGTTAATCAGTGATCATGGAGCTGCCTTTACGTCCGCAGCTTTTAAGGAGTTCTGTGACCGGGAAAACATACATCATGTGATAACAACTACAGGAGTGCCGCGTGGAAATGGGCAGGTTGAACGAGTCAACGCCAATATAGTGCAAGCTTTGAAGAAGCTGGCTATCGAGCATCCTGAGAAATGGTTCAAGTATGTGGACCGTTTGCAATTCGCGCTGAATACGAGTTTCCATAGAGCTACAAAAACTACGCCGTTCGAGCTACTCTTTGGGGTACGAGGCAGGGGTGCAGAGCATACTGAAATTCGACAGATGATAGAGGAACTACACGTGCAACATTTTAATGCCGAGAGAGACCAGAGACGAATCGAAGCCAGAGAACACATCCAGAAAAGTCAAGAGGAGAACCGCCAGCAATACAATAAGAGACGTAAGCCGGAAAACATCTATAAGGTGGGAGACCTTGTCGCTATCAAAAGAACGCAGTTTGTTGTTGGAAGAAAGCTAGCCAGTGAGTTTTTGGGTCCGTACGAGGTTACGAAGGTGAAAAGAAATGGGCGATACGATGTTGTCAAAGCCAGTGCCAGTGCCGAGGGTCCGAAGATAACTAGTACAAGTGCTGACCACATGAAACCGTGGCGCCGTTATGCCGACTATGAAGACGAAGGTTCTTCATCCGAGACGGATGAAGTTCAGGATGGCCGAATGTGGGAAACGAGCTGTGCTGGCAACCCGGAACGAGTGGCCTGCTAGACGACACAGACGAGATAACGGGTGATTGAACAACTGGTTAGCGAGCACAAACACATAGCAGACGGATGTTGAAGAAGATTCGTATCGAAGACGTCGTGAGAGGCAGTTTAGCAGAGAGCCGTTCCCATCATTCTTAAATTCATATTGTTTTCATTTACAAGTCCGCATCACTATATTAAATAAATATCTTTCATCGAATCAACATCATCGTTATTATTACAATCCCACATATATATATATATATATATATATATATATATATATATATTTATATATATATATATATAAATATATATATATATATGTATATATATATATATATATATATATATATATATATATATATATATATATATATATATATATATATATTTATATATATTGTGTCAACAGAATACCCGGAAATTGTAATTTAAATTCCCCGGGTAAATGAAATTTCAAAAATCTAATTTGTTAAGTTTGGTAGGACCGTCTTTAATTACTATGGCAAATATGAGTGCGATCTATCGACCAGTTTGTTTATAGCAGCTGCTAAAGTCAGTACACCTCAGAAGTGCATTGTGATTTTTGTGATTTTGCAATCACGACCTGTGTCCGTCCGTCTGTATGTGACAGCACTTTTTCTCCGAAACTATAGAAACTACAGCAATGAAACTTTGTGGAAAGGTCAGAAATGGTGACTTCTTGAAAGTTTTGGGGTGGGAAAATTTGTCAAAGGGGTTTAAGGGGGGCCTCTCTATATAGGGAGCTTTTTTTCACCATTGGCAGTCGAGTAGGGTGTCACTGGAAAGGTCTCAATGAGATCTAAAATTGCCTTATCAGTACTGTGAGGGAGGGGGGGGGGGGGGGGGGGGGTTGGAAGGGGAAATATACCAACTTTTTGCGTACCCCCCTTGTGATTGGACACCTTTCATCCGAAAAATCTGAAAAAAATCACGAATGTAGGCCTTGATGAGTTCAACAATAACAAATATGGGAGAAATCGAAATTCACTCAACTTTGTTAGTAATAGTATGATCTCAGAGGGTGTTCCGAACTGTATATCAGCTGGCAGACGAATAGTCTTTCCAAAAATGACTCTAGCTGGGGCTTCGCCCATCGATGCATATTCGGCAGCTCTATACGCTATCAAGAATAATGCGATGTGCCGGTTCCAGTTGCTTTGGTTCTCGTCAACCATCTTAGCCCGATGTTTATTGAGCGAGCCGTTGAAACGTTCGACCATTCCATCGGATTGGGTTTGCAGCGGTGTTGTCCTCGTTTTCCGTATTCCCAGCAGCTCGCACATTACGCCAAAAACTAGTGACTCAAAGTTTCGGCCTTGATCCGAATGAAGTTCGTATGGTACGCCGTACCTACTGATCCAATTTAGCACTAGCTGTTCGGCTGCAGGAGTTGCTTCTTGGTTGGGAATCGGGTGGAGCTCGGGCCACTTGCTGAAATAATCGGCCACAACCAGCGTGTATCGATTTCCCCATTCGGGTTCAGCAAAGGGCCCTGCGATGTCAACAGCAATCTTTCCTATCGGTACGCCCCCGTTATAGGTTTGCATTTGTCCTCTCAGTCGTCGCTTTGGACCTTTGGCGGATGCGCAAATCGTTGCATCTACGACTCCAGTCCTGTACGTCTTCTCGAGCGTGGAGCCAGCAAAACCTTTCCCGCAATTTTGCTAAGATCTTGTTAACACTAAGGTGGCCTCCCGAGGGTCCTTCGGGAATTTTCTTAACCACATCGTGGATTCGGCTTTTGGGAGTATAGTTTGCATCTTATAGGTGCTGCCGTCCGTCGTTTCCCATTTCCGCTTGAGTACGCCACCCTCCCCCTGAAGCGAGTTCCATTGTGCCCAATAACTTTTCAGGGTGGCGCCTTGCATTGAAAAGCCCTTCCACTCATGCCGCCCAGTTGTCTCCTTCCATACGAGCAATGGTCTGATATCTTCATCGGCTAACTGGGCATTTTGAATCTCCCCCGATGACCAACCTTCATCAAATCCAGGCGTTATCATTCGCAGATCAACGGTCGGCTCCTTTTCCTCAATTCGTCGGCAATGTTTGCGGTTAGCTGGGCATGGACGACCAGATAAGGCGTCAGCATTTTCATGAACTCCGCCCATCCGATGAACAATTTGTAGTCGTATGACTGCAATCTTTCGAACCATCTCGCAACTTGTCCCTTGGGATTTTGAAGTCAAGCAATCATTTCAGCGATGCATGGTCTGTTCGAAGAACAAATTTGAGGCCATATAGGTACTTGTGGAACTGCTTGGTGGTCTCTATTATAGCCAATGGCTCCTTCCTGGTCACGCAATAGTTCCCCTCACCTTTTTGGGAGAACTCGATTGTAAAATGAGAGGACTCTTTCTTCGCCATCGATCTGCTGGGAGAGACAGCTCCAATCTTGCCGTTGCTCGCATTGGTGTCAACTAGAAACATTTTTCCGGAGTTTGGATGTGCGAGCACGGGTGATTCACACAGCTTCTCCTTCAAGGTCTCAAAGGCTGCCTGGCATTGTTCATTCCAGACATACGGACGATTTTTCTCGGTTGGCTGATGAAGGCACTTAGCTTTTTTTGACAAAGGCTTTGGCGAATCTTCGATAGTAGGTCGTCAGACCCAGAAAGCTTCGTAGTTGGCGCTTGTTGTTTGGTGTTGGCCAGCTTTTCACGGCTTCAATCTTCTCAGGGTCTGTTCTGATCCCTTCTGCTGATACAATGTGTCCCAGGTATTTTAATTCAGCTGCAAAAAGGGTACACTTGTCGGGACTAAGTTTTGCGATCGGGAGAACACCTCTTCTAAGTTCCGGACATGCTGTTTGAACGTTCTCCCGATGACGATGATGTCATCTGGGTACACCAAGCAGGTTTTCCAGGTTAGGCCTCGAAGCACACCAGGCGTCCAAAGGTGGCTGGAGCATTGCAAAGCCCAAATGGCATTACCACGAATTCCCACAATCCGGTCCCAACGGAAAATGTGGTATTCTCTCGGTCCTTCTTGTCGATTTCTACCTGCCAGTAGCCACTCTTGAGATTGAGTGTAGAAAACCATTTTAAGTCGGCTAAAGTGTCCATGATGTCGTCGATGCATGGAAGTAGGTAACTATCTTTCTTAGTGATTTGGTAAAGCTGCCTATAGTCGACACAAAAGCGAGTGCTACCATCCTTTTTCTTCACTAGAACTATTGGTGTGGCCGATGGACTGATAGAAGACTCGATAACATCTTGTTTTTCCATGTCCGAGATAAGTGCGCCCACTCCTCCTGTTTGGCTAAAGGAAGACGTCTCGGTGCTTGTTGAAGCCGCTTGGCTCCCTATGTATCTATGACGTGAGTTACCATACTCGTTCGGCCTTGATTATCCCGGCTTGTTGAGGAGATATCACTTTACTTGGTGACTTGTATGAATAGCTGCATTGGTAATTTGTTCTGCTTCAATATTGCGGACGTGAGCTCCTGGGCTTTGTCTGTGTCTCTCCTCTTTTTCCAATGATGGTAACGAGCAGCTTCCAAAGAGGTGATGGTGGAAACAAGCTGGCAGCTGCCGATGACTTCTCTCGCCTTGATGCTTGTGGTTGAGTCTGCGGTATTATGGGCTCTAACCGGCACATATCCGTTACAAGATCTTACAAGGCTTCCTCATACAATCAAACTGCGCAATGCGGACGTTTTCGTTGGCTCTATCAGATAAGATCGGTGGTATCCAGAATCACTGTCAAGCTTGGCTCATACAATCCTCTCGGAAGATTTCGGTGCATCAGTGGCGGCACACACTACTACTCGTACATTTATCTCAGAAATTTGGACGTTGGGATCCTTCATCAATACTTTCACATTCCGCCATTTCAATACCCGTTTGCCCAAACCTAAAATGATTCCATGTGGTCGCAGAAAATCCGTTCTGAGAATGCAGTAATCCATAATGTTCACGACCAGAAAATTATGCCGGAACGCAAGGTCTTCTAACTGTATATGGAGGTTGACCTCTCCATGGACAGGTGCAGCTTCTCCCGTAGCTGTCCGTAGTGACAAAATCCTGCCTTTGTGAAGTAGTTGTTGCCTCACTAATTCTGGTCGGATAATCGATCGGGTTGCACCAGTGTCGATTGTTATGGTGCAACTTGACCCGGAAGGCATAAGTCTGCTTCTCCACGATTTAGTCTTGACACGGTGATGGTAGTGTTGGGGACGTCGATCCTCCTAGCCAACCTCTGTCCTAGAAAGTTGGCTCACATGATTTCCGACTCCTCAGTTTGAAGGGCTTCCATTCTGGGCTCCTGACTCGGTCTGGATCTCCTCTTAGCTGTGCACCCGGGACGATAGCTCGGTTTTCTTTGCTTCTTGCAGTCTCTTTGCAGGTGCCCCTTCTCTTCGCAATTTCAGCATCTACGCGCATCATTTACCTGTGGGTCTCGCTCAATTCCCCCGCGCTCACACCTGCACTCGTCTGCCCCTACCTCGCGAACCCGGGCGGTGGTACGAGTCACATTTCTCGGTGCCTCAAAGCTCAGACTATAAGCCAATGCGTCCTTAACCGTTTGTTTTTGAGCTTGATACAATTCCTGGTCCTTTAATGGACTGATGAATGCGTCTGTTGCTGCGTCATCTCGATGTTCTGAGTCATAAGCTAGGTAAGCCAAAAGTGCCAGTCACTCAATGTCTTGGGCTAGCTGCTGTAGGGTTTTGCCAGACTTCTGCATCCAATGCCGTAGCTGTGACCTATAAATCTGCTTCAGATGATCGTCTCCATAACATATGTTGAGTGCATTCATTATAGCAGCCGGGTTTGAGTGCAACTCAATGGGGATAGTCTGCAAAAGCTCGGCAGCTGGACCTCTTCTTTTTTTGTGGTAGGGAGGTGAAGGCATTTATGCCCGCCGAGTCTGGCAGTGTGGGACTCCCATGGAGGATACCTTTGGACTACCCACTAAACACCTCCCCTGTCAATCTGAGAACCTAGCCTGGAACCGTTTGACACATTACTTCGGGCCAGGTATCGTTTTGTTACGCCGTGGGGCGCCTTCAAGCTGGAGAGTCCCTTTCCTAGCGGGAGGGGAGAGGGGAAGAGGAATTGCCAGAAGAGCGATCCCCCAGCCCCAGTGCCTCCGGCTGCTGTGAGTCCCTTTTATATTTTAGGACTGCCCGAGCATAATGTGCCACCTCGTTCCATTTGTCAACCGATTCGAGCATCACCGCAACTATATTATCCGGGGTGAGCTCTCCCGTCTCCCTGTAGAGTTCCCTTCGCAGCCTGGCCCATTTGGTACACGCAAAAAATGTGTGACAGGCATTGTCCTCCTCTCCTGGGCAAAACCGACAATCGGGAGACCGTGACTTGCCGATCTTGTGCAGGTAAGACTGAAAACACCCGTGCCCGCTCAAAAGCTGGGTCAGATAGAAGTCAGTCTCACCATGCCTTCGATTTAGCCACGATCCCACCTCCGGGATGAGGCCCGCAGTCCACCTTCCCTTCGTGCAATTCCTCCAAGACTGCTGCCAATCGTTGAGCGAGCGTTGTCTCTCCTCGCGGACAACCATCTCCTTCGCATCCTCTTTTCGGCGCAGGTAAATAGCGCGGCGCTCTCTAGCAAGGAGGGCGACAGGTATCACGCCTGCAATCACTCTCACCGCCGAGTCGGAGACTGTTGGATACGAAGATGGAATTCTCAGTGCTCCTCTTCTCTGTACCTGTGCCAATCGTTTTCGGTATACCTCCTTGCTGAGAGCGTCGCCCCATACCTCTGCTCCGTACAGTAGCACTGACCCTACAGCACTCATCAAGAGGCGTCTTCTTGATGGGCTGGGTCCCCCTACGTTGGCCATAAGTCGACTCAGGGCCGATATTCCCGAAGCAGCCTTCTCAGCCGTTGCCCTGATTTGCTCAGAGAAACTCATCTTTGAGTCGATCAGTAGCCCCAGGTACTTCACCGCTGGCTTCGATTCGATCTGTATAGCTCCAATACTGATCATCCTTACTCTAGGGATTCTCTTTTTTCTCAAGATGACCACTTCGGTTTTCTCCAGTGCTAAACTGAGCCCGCGAGCAGTCATCCAGTCCCTCACTCGGCGCATTAGCATACCTAGCCTAAGTTGCGCTTGTTCAACGGTGCGTCCGGTGACCAGAGCCGCAACATCATCCGCATAGCCGACCAAACGCGACTCATCTGGCATCTCAAGTCTCAGTAGCCCGTCGTAAGACACGTTCCACAGGTCCGGACCAAGGATAGATCCCTGGGCAACACCCGATGTAATTTCCATCCTTCGTTGGCCCTGTGTCGTGTCGTAGAGCAGGCTTCGGTCCTTTAGGTAGTTCCTCAAAAGCCGCATTAGATATTCTGGAACTTGAAAAGAGTTTTCCAGCGTATCCAGAATATCCACCCATCTAGCGGAGTTGAAGGCATTCGTGACGTCGAGTGTCACCAACAGGACGATCCGTCGCTTGGTGCGACTATATGCCTCTGCCTTTTGGACCGCGTTCACCACCTCTGCAATCGCATCAATGGTAGAACGTCTTGCTCTAAAGCCGTACTGCCGACGAGATAGGTCCCCAGCAGCACGAATCGCGTCAGTGAGTCTTCCCTTGATGAGTTTCTCAAGCACTTTCCCAGCCGTGTCTAGCATGCATAACGGGCGGTATGCAGACGGCGATTCGGGATTTCCCTTCCCCTTGCTGACCAGCACGAGCCTCGCCACCTTCCATCGTACCGGGAAAACCCCATCCCGTAGGCAAGCGTTGAATGTGCTGAGCAGCAAGTCAGGACAATGGTAATAGACGAGCTGCAAAACCTCAGCTGGAACACCATCTGGACCTGGAGCCTTCCTCGCTTTCAGGGAGAGGACTGCCTCCTCCAGTTCCAGCTGTGTGAAGAGTGGGCACTCGACTGCTGTTTCACCATGGACAGCGTCAACACGGACGGGATGGGCGGGGAAGAGTCCCCGCACTATCGCGTCCATCTTTTCCGCGTCATGTATACAAGGCTTCCGTAGGACACCAAGTTTCCCCATGACCAGCTTGTAGCCAAGGCCCCACGGATCCCTATTTACATCATCCACGAGGTCTTGCCAGCATCGGGCCTTGCTCTTGTTAATAAGCCTGCGAAGATATTTCCTGCCGGACCTGTATGCTGCTAGCCTAGTGTCTGCCTCCTCCTGTGTTCGCGCCCGCTGGGCCTCTCGCCGAAGTTTGTGACACTCGCTTCTTTGTTCGGCGATCTCGTTTGACCACCAGTATACTGGAGGCTTACCGTATCGGGGTCTCCGACGGGGCATGGAAGACTCGCAAGCAGCTATGATGGTACTCATAGTTGAGTTCACCAAGTCCTTGGCTGTGGGCCCTCCACTCCCTGGTGGAGCTCCCAGCAACGGTGCGCCTGCCGTAAGCGCGTCAGCAAACCTCTCAACGTCCATCCTCCCAGTCCTCCATCCGGGGATTGAAGTTTGGGCATACGCACGCAGAGTGGCACCGTCGTGAATCTCAACAGCTATATACTGGTGATCACTAGCCGAGTAGCTGGACCTCTTAGAGCAAGAATTAATGCAGTTGTTCGTTCCTGCTCATTCCATTGATTTATCCGAGCGGCGGCTTCAAACTGGGTTTTGTAAATACTCCAAATCATTTGCCCGTCGAATATTGGTGCTTGCACATTTCTGGATGTGCTTTGCGGTGTGGTTATAAGTGGGGCTGGTGAGTTGGTTACTACTGCCTTCGCTGCTTCCAATTCCTTTTCGACCTGGCTGATCTCATAGTTGATTCGCTCCTCGACCTGGTAAACCTTATCCTCGACGCAGTTAATTTGTTTGTTCAGACTACCGTGCTCCGCTTTTATTTTGGTTGACCGTTTTTGCAAATCTGCTTTCGAATCGGTTGACTGTTTTTGCAAACTTTCGAATCGGTGGACTGTTTTTGCAAATCTGCCCTGATTTCGAATGCTTGTTGTCGCTGCTCTTGCTGCATCAGCATTAACATTTGCATCAGCGCATTTTCTGGTTCCTTTGGTTTCGGCGCTTCTGCTTCTCCACTTTCTGCACCTTTTTCCGCACCTGAGGGCTCCCCCGAATCCAGATACGCACCTTCTGACTCGATGGCGTCAGATTTCGCTGTTCCAACAATTCCTTAAGCTCCGATATGGTCAATTCATTAATTTATTATTATTTTTCCATTAGTTTCCACGTTAAATTTCACTGCTGTGCACTTCAAAAATGTTTAAGAGTTTTCACTTTCAAAATTTTCTTTCTCACTTCTTGACACCACTGTCGCGTGTTATGGTTTGGGGCCAATGATTTTAATGTTCCGGGAAAGTGAAAACGTACTATCTTTTAAATTAAGTTATAAGAGCTTATTTACTAAAAATGCACAATCATTTATTTAACAATTTTACCAATTTTACTTTTCACTTTGTCTATAAATTTTTAATTCAACTGTCTTAACTAAAAATCACTTCACAATCAATCAATCAATATCGCCTAAACCTCGCGCTCCACTCTATCGCAGTTTTTACTATATCGCGCTCGTAATAACCCGCCCATTCCTTTAGCTTGGTTTTACCTGTATATAGGGCCTCTAGTCATTCAATCCATTTCTCGTGCTTTGGCGAACGTTCTGACGAGAGCTACCTGCAATATTCGAGCAATTGAGTGGCGCAGTGACGTCACTTTCAGATGTTGATCATGCTTGGTGGATTCTTGTGCTTCCGAGTACATTCATTTGTTGATCATGATGTTACAAAAACAATTGCGAAAGTAGCTCGCAGAATTATTTGCACATGTAACTTTGTATGTATATATATATATATATATATATATATATATATATATATATATATATATATATATATATATATATATATATATATATATATATATATATATATGGAGAGACAAGGGGCTCCCTCCTCCTTTTTCAAACAGCCTTGGGACCGTCTAGGGCGGAGTTATAGATATATATATATATATATATATATATATATATATATATATATATATATATATATATCTATATATATATATATATATATATATATATATATATATATATATGTATATATATATATATATATATATATAGATATATATATATATATATATATATATATATATATATATATATATATATATATATATATATATATATATATATATATATATATATCTATAACTCCGCCCTAGACGGTCCCAAGGCTGTTTGAAAAAGGAGGAGGGAGCCCCTTGTCTCTCCAACCCACAGCTTCCTTGGTTCCTCATCCCAAGCCCCCAATTCAATAGTAGCAAATGTTTCCTGATTCCCAAATGATGGGACATTAAATGCCGAGAAATGCTAATAACTGTAAATACATCCAAAGTTCTGCTAATAAATCCTGCTCACACCTCCTTTGTGGGGATGTGAGAGGGTGAAGGCGAGTCTTCTGCGCCTGATAACGGAATCGAAGTAATAACCATGCAACGGGAATTTAGTTTGAGCGACGGCTAGCTCCCCGTCCCTGGAAAACCCTACAATGTTTCCAAACCTGCAAAAAGGCCTCGGTATGGATTGAACTCACGCAACGACCTCGCAAACAGAAAAAGGACTGTGGCATTTGATCTTGGGATGTCAGATCACTCAATTACCCTGGGGCTGCTAAGGACCTTCACTGCCTAGAAACGACATAGAAATGTTTCTTGGTAATTTCAACGCTATGGTTGGCAATGAGATATCTCACCGGGGAATGACTGGAAGATATAGCCTCCGCGATGAAATGAATGATGACGGCTAGCGCCTGATTGACTTTGCATGTAGCAGAAATCTAGTCATAGTGATAAGCTTTGTCGTGATGATATCGGCAATATCATCGCTGGTGAAACCAAGATTAAGGAAAGATGGGCATCATATTTCAAGAACCTCCTTTACCCTCCGCATAGCTGCAGAGCATCGGAACCTATAGATGTTTTCGGAGAGTTTCCATTGGCCCCACCAACTCTGGATGAAGTTTGTTCCAGCATCAAAGCCCAAAAGAAAAATAAAGCGCCGGGCATCAATGAGATTCCAGTGGAGCTCATCAAATATGGAGGCAGCAGTGTACATAAAGCTATTCACAAAGTCATCCAGCACATTTGGCAACAAAAACATATGCCAAAAGAGTGGAACCAATCAAATATGTTCTCTATCCACAAAAAATGTGACAAGCTACACTGCGAAAATTATAGAGGCATATCGTTACTTTGTACGGCATACAAAATATTTTCAAAAACTTGAGAACCATATTATTGGGGAGTATGAGGGTGGTTTTAGAGTAGGTAGATCGGCAATAGACCAATTGTTCACTACTAAGCAAGTTCTTGATATCTGCTGGGAGTTCAACATAGACGCACAACAAATTTTCGTTGACTTTAAGCAAGCACACGACAGTATTGATTGTAACGTACTGTACCAAATAATGCTTTGCTTTGGCATCCCAGCCAAATGAATCCGTCTCACCAAAGTAACAATGACATCGACGACCTCCCAAGTCCGCATCAATAACCAACTCACCGATGTCTTTGACATAAATATCGCACTAAAGCAGGGAGATGGGTAGGCCCCATTGCTATTCATTTTGGCTCTGGAGTACGTCATAAGGAAAATATTTGTCAACACGCGAGGTACATTACTATACAAGTCGAGCAAAGTAGTAACCTATGTGGGCGACATCAACATTTTATCAAAGTCATTCACAACTGCCAAAGAACTCTTCCTGAAACTCGATAGCGAAGCAAAACTAGTAGTGCTACGAGTATATGAGAATAAAACAAAGCTAATGACTCAGTCGAGGAAAAATACCTCAAGTAAATAAAATATCACACTTGGCCAATACAATATCAAAAATGTGGAAAAATTTGTAGTTTTAGGTGCCAAAATAACGAGAACCAGCAATTAAAGAGACGGCATACGCCGAAGAATACAGTTCGCAAATAAAATATTTTATTCAGTATTGACGGTCTTGAAGATTCAGTACATGCGCAGGAAAACAAAGCTCTAAGTAAACAAATCTGTAATAAGACCTGTGTTATGTGATGGGTGCGAAAAATGGTCCCTAACCCAAGCATCCGCAATTATATTGAATGCCTTCGAAAGATGGGCCCCGAGAGGGATAATCGGAGCGAAGCTAGATGGGAACCAATTGCAAATTCGATACAACCATGAGCTGTATGAAATTGACGAGCAGGATGTCTTAACGATTGTTAGGCTGCGGAAGCTGCAATGGACTGGCCACATGAATCGTATGGACGAACAACGGATATCCAAAAAGGTATTCATTACGAGATCTGAAGGTCAGAGACCAGTGGGGAAACCGAGAAAACGCTGGCCTGACTTGGCCGACGAAGATAGTTCATCGCTGCTCGAATTTTGAAACTAGAGGACGCGGTCAATGGACCGGGACAGTTGTTGCAGGAATCGAGGGCCCGAGAGGGGCTATAGTGCTACGAAGAAAAAGAAGGTCTCGATATTTAGGATTGGTATATGTGATGTTTATTATATTAGGTTTTGTGATAACGTTTGACGTTTAGGATAGGAATATTATATTAGGATGAGAAAAATTTTTTGATTGAATTTTATTAGAATTAGGTTGTGACATTTATAGTAGATGTAGGATAAACGTTCACTGTTTGTTAGTATTATGATACATTTTTTGAATGATGTTGGTTGGTTTTTCTCCTTTTTCCAATTGAATCGTAAAAATTATAACAGTTTTGATTGAATTGAAACTGTTATTTTGTTTTTTTTTTTTTGATTGGATGTTTTTGATTGAAAGTGTATAAATGTAGAGAGCCATATGGGTCATTAAGTTTTAGTATTTTTATTGTTTGGAATTTGCTTTATATTCTTTGAAAGTTTATAACGACTAATTTTGAATAAAGCGCTCTCACTTTGACTTGGACCTTGCTCTTACAACTAGTTTTTCCAAACTAACTAATGAGGAACAGTCCACGTATTGAAATGGTTAGAATACTCGCTACATAAGCTGAAGCTCCCTGGTTCGAATCACATTGGTGATAATGAGGTTTGTTTCAAGTGATTCTTTGGACTGGCTGTCAGCCTGTTCAGTAGTGATACGTACAGAACGTATCGCAGCTGAGTGTAGGAACATTTGGTCAAAATGTGGTACCTGACCATATCACCTTCTCGAGTGACAATACATATGATTAAGAAAACGAGATAGGTTTATCCCGATCTTTTGAGTTGACATAGCGATAGTAACTGTCATACTGGCTTATAAAGAGAAACACTGAATGCCGTGGCCTAATTTGGGGAATAACTGTGTTGTGCTTGAGTTGCGTCAATTTAGATAGCGTTTATTGTTCTTCACGCACAGACAAATGCTAAAATTAAGAAGATATCTCTATAATATCATGTTGGTGTGCTCAACGTTTTTTGATGTGATCTCACTGGGAAGAGGTCGCAATGAAAGTTGTTCACTATGTGTTGGGACTCAAAGCAGTATGGAGTCATTTTGGTCACACCTCTTTTCCTAACTTACCAACGTACTTTTAACAATGTTAAAGTTTATTTTTTTTTCTCACGAACATCACTGATGCGAATTTTGAATAAAGATTTGAATTTATACACTTACAAGGTTCAATTGACTCAAGAGCTGAAGCCTACTGACCATTTCAAGCGTCGGCGATACGCCGAATGGTTGGTTGAATAGACAGAAGGGAATGGTGACTTTACAAAGAAAATCATCTTCAGCGACGAGGCACACTTTCATCTCAGTGGACTCGTCAACAAGCTGAATTGCCGCATTTGGACAAATGAGAATCCACGAGTGATTGTTGAAAAGTCAATGCATCCACAAAGAGTGACTGTTTGGCGCGATTTATGGGCTGGCGGCGTCATCGGGCCGTACGTCTTCGAAAATGAGGACGGCCAAGCAGTTATCGTGAATGGTGTTTGCTGTTGGGAGATGATAACGGACTTCATGTGGCCAGAAATTGAGGCTGTGAACATGGACGATATGTGGTTCTAACAGGATGGTGCCAGTCGCCACACAGCCAGCGAAACAATGGCTCTTTTGCGCGAGAAATTCAATAGCCGTGTTATTTCACGTTGTGGCGATGTTAACTGGTCGCCACGTTCATGTGATTTGACACCGTTGGACTTCTTTCTCTGGGAATGTTCAAAAGAAAAAGTGTACGTCAATAAGCCAAGAACAATTCAAGAGCTAAATCATGAGATAATTGAGCACATTAACGACATTGAACCTCAATAATGTCTTAGAGTCATTGAAAATATGGACCATCGGATGGAAGTATGCCACCGTAGCCATCGCGAGCATTTGGGTGATATTTTGTTTTAGATATTATTGTCATAGATTCTTCTATTATAAAAAATATTCACATAATTCTCTGAAAACTTTTTGTTCTATTTACAATTGACATCGTGCGTTTCGGTTGGATCTCCCTTTATAAGGTGAGGGGTTGTATGCATAATACAAAGGGGAAGTACGGACAAAATGACATGTATGGAAAAAATGACACAGTCACTTATTGAAAAATTGACGGGTTTTAGTAACGTCTCCGCGACTATATCACGTGACAGCAGCCATATTCACAATCGTGTCAGATATTGAGCGTCATTGTCACTGTCTGTCGCAGTAACCAGTTCGAACGTGTTTAAAGATGGTTTTCTCCTATTTTTTGGTGGGTTATTTGTTGTTATTTGTAATTTTTACTATTAAAATCAATGAACTTATGCCAGTACCCAGTGATTTCAATTAATTTTATTGCAATTATCAGGTGCTTGATCGAATTTTGATTTTTTATTCATTTGTGTTCACATTTGGACAACATGACTTACATATAAAATGGACAAAATGACATGGTATGTCATTTTGTCCGAAGAGTTTATTTAAACCAACATTTATTATTTTGTTTCGGTGATATGCCGCGAAAATGCGAAAGAAAAACTAAACGGCAGTCTTGGAGCCAAGAATCCATGAATAAGGCTATTGAGGCGTGGAAGCAAAAAAATTGGGATGGGAATTGGCCGTAAAAATATTCGGGGTTCCTCAGGCGACGCTTAGAAGACATGCACTCAATATGAACAAAATCTTGCATTCTAACTCTAAAGGATTAGGGAGATTCAAGAAAACATTTTCACTAAAATTGAGCAGGAGTTAGTAGAACACATAAAGTTTTTAGAAACACGACTTTTTGGTTTAACGCGTACATCACTCCATGAGCTTGCCTTGCCGAAAAAAATGGTATCGATCACCCTTTCAACAAGGACAAGAAACGTGCTGGACGAGAACGGCATCATGGTTTCCTGAGAAGAAATAAGGACATTTTTCTGCGGACCCCAGAACGAACTTCTGCTGCAAGAGCGCAAGCGTTTAATAAACCACAAGTAGCTACATTTTTCCGCATTTATGAAGAATTTTTGAAGACTCACTACTTGGGACCTCACCGAATCTTCAATATGGATGAAACCGAGCTCACTACAGTCCAGAAACCACAAAAAATGCTGGCCACCAAAGGCAGGAAACAAGTCGGCTGTTTCACCAGTGCTGAGAGAGGTTCGAATGTGACAGTATTGTGTTGTACGAATGCCATTGGTTTATTTATTCCGCCATGTATGATATTTCCTAGGAAGAACATGAATAATGAACTTGTTGATGAGGCTCCCACCGGCACTCTTGGACTAGCACAAGAATTGGGATGGATGAACAGAGAGGTGTTTATAAAGTGGTTAAAAAATTTTCAGGCACATACAGAATCTAGCAAAGACGATCCGGTTCTACTAATTTGTGATGGTCACTCACGTTATGGTTTTAAAAGCATTGAATGTTTGAGTTGTGCCAAAGAAAATGGTATTTATATGTATGCTGTGTTTACCACCACATTGTTTGTATCTATGGACCACTAAAAACTTATTTCAAGCAAGAAATTTCTAAATGGCTAAAAATGATCCAGGGCGCGTTGTTACACATTTAAAAATCTGGTATTTGTGAATGAAGCGTATGGAAAAGGCGCAACTGTTCAGAATGCAAGTAATGGCTTTAAAAAGACAAGCATCTGGCCTGTTAATCCTGATATATTTCTAGAATACATGTTTGAACCAGCAGAGACCCCAAATATTCCGTTGAATCAGGAGGATATTGCAGACAGTACACCTAAACTTCCCAGCTCACATTTACCATCAACTAAATGTATCAACACCTCTTCAATCCAAGAAGATCCAAGTAGAGATGTTGCATCTATTTTAAATCCATCAGCAACAAATGACGATGAAGTAGATTCTTCACAAAACACAACGCAAGCCATCACCAATAATGATATTTGAATTGTTGTTTCTGATGTGATGAACCTGAGTTTAGAAACATGTGAATAGGATTCTAATACAGTTGAGGTAGCTGGAGCAGCGTACGCTGACGGTGTGAGACCTGGTCCATCAAAGCAATTACTGACATATCCAGTTGCTACTATTTCGCCAGCACCACAGGAGCAGTTCATTCGAGGCCAAGGAAAAAGAAAATTGAAATCTGTCAAAGGTGATTGGCTTTTAACTTCTACTCCAAATATACAAAACAAACCAAAGGATCCACCAGTAAAAAAGAAGAGACAGGTTAAAAGAAAAATTTTTGATGAGGATGAAGTAAATATTCCTGCTTCCAAAAACGCTCTACCATCAGAAAAGAGCTTGAGAGCATCGAGGCAGCGTACAACTGCATCTGATATATGATAGCTCAGGAAGCGAAGATTTCTTATGCCAGACAGAAGACGATGATAGTGACTGCGCTTGCATTTATTGCAATGACCTCTTTTCCCGTTCTAAGCCCGGCAAAGATAGGTTACGATGTATGACTTTTTTCCTTTGGGCTCATGCGTCATGTGCTGATGTCCCAAAGAGAACCAAACAATTTATTTGTGAACTGTCTTCTTAAAAATTAGTATGTCATTATGTCCTTGCCTTATATGTCATTTTGTCCGTACGTTATGGACTTTATGGTTTTTGTGATTAGTTACATTTTTTTTAAATATATATTTTATTATAGTTCCTACTTAATTAAAAGACTGTGCTACTGATGGTCAATGAACCAAAGATGAGTAAAAACGATTGAGACTGATTATAATACCATTAAATAAATAAATATTATTAAAAAACATCATTTTGTCATTTTGACTGTACTTCCCTTATGCGAGTCAATGATGTCTGTGACAAACCGTTTTTGCTTTGTCATGAGCTTACCTAGTGATAAATTGTCGCCGAGATTCTAAAGGACGTTTAAGTATAGTGACTGCTATGACATATTCTTGAACGCTTTCTAAATTCTGGAATGCGCTTTTCCTTGTGAGTGAAGTTAATTGATCGTTAATTATTAGATATACATATATATATATATATATATATATATATATATATATATATATATATATATATACATATATATATATATATTTAAACGTAATGGCAATCAGTCATGTTAGCGTGGCAACACAGAAGAAGCGGTTCTGGACATTTGGTCGTGCCTTTGATCAGACACAGTTGATTTTCCGACGTTGCGGTGCTAACGTCGTGTGTGCTATCTTTTCCTCAGTAGATGTGAATTTAATTACTTTTTAATTTATAATTCATTTAAATAACTCATCGTTTAAATAAACCTGAACTTTTGGTTTAAATAAACCTGAACTTTAATTTGTTAGACTTAAATAAAACAAGTCGTTTTACAATTCTTACATTTGGGGGCTCAACCGAACCAAATCAATAAGAAGAATTAACGGTAGTGTACAAGTGCGGAAAAGAAATTGATCGAATTTTAAGAGATAAAACTAAAAACTAAAAGTGTTGATTGTTCAAAGTGCCAGCATATTTATCGTGCAGTATCCGCAGAAGTGATTCTTAAAAAGTTATCGACGTAAAAATTATTTGGCTTACAAATTCAGAAAAATGTGCTTTTTAACCCTTACATGAAGTAATGCAACGGGATACACACATAAATCATCCAAGTGAAAGAAGTATACGATATAAAAACCACATTAGAAAACGGCACTCATCAGAAGGAGATGTATACAGTTCGGGCGAAGAAGAATACGTACATAATTCGGATAAAGGTACAAAATCCGATCAGAATTTTGCATGTGAAATAAACCATAAAGAGTCAGCGCGAAAAGAAACACCAAAAAGTAGAAAAGAAGGTGAAATTGAAGGTGAACAGTTGGAAGGAACATTTGAAAGAGAACAGACAGTTGATAGTGTTTCAAGTTCGTTTGAAAGTGGTGTAATACGAACAGAAAACTTGAAAGTGCCGTAGAAAAAATCAGAGAAGTCGAAAGAACAATAAACGTGAAAAAAGTAGAAACAACAATAAAAATAAAAAGTGCAAAAGTTGATAGCGGTTACGAGAAAATGCCAACATCTCAGCAGAAAACACAAACAATAGACAGTAAAGAGTTAACAAACATTTTATGGTTGCTAGCGCTGAAGCTTGATCAACAACAGAAACCGCCGGTATCATTTGAGTCATTCAACAAAGTGATCAACGAATTTGATGGTATCAGCATTCCGGTTAGGTTATGGTTTGAAAACTTCGAGAAAAACGCGGAGGTTTACAAACTCGATAAACAGCAAATGTATGTGCAAGCTTGAAATAAAATGGTGAAAACTGCTTAATTATTTTTAGACTCAATCCCGGTTTGTCATTACGATAGTTTAAAATCAGAACTTATAGATGAGTTTCACAAAGAACTTAATAGTGCCGATTTACATAAAAAATTATGCGAACGTAGCAAAAAAGAAAACGAAACATTTCATGAGTATGTCTTGCATATGAAAAAATTAGCGGCCATGGGAAATGTTGATGAGAAGTCAATTGTGCAGTATGTAGTCGATGGCTTAAAAGTGAAACAAGAAATTAAATATTCGTTTTATTCATCTACAAGCTTGAGAGAGCTAGAAGAAAAATATGAAATTTTCGAAGCAGTGAAGAACAATGAAAAGTGCAACAAAAATGAAAAGTGGAACAATAAAAAAAACACTAATTTTAGAAACGAGAAAACAAACGATGTTACAAAAATAACGAGAGACGATTGTTTTAATTGTGGGGCAACCGATCATAAAAAAGAGCAATGCAAGGCGGATGTGAAGTGTTTCAAGTGTAATTTGCACGGGCATATCGCCAAAGATTGTAAAGACAATAACAAGCAAGTGAACCTTATTAAGCACGAAAAACGTTTACAAGACATATTAATAAACAATAAAAGTGTAATTTGTTTTTTCGATACGGGATCTGATGTGAGCATTGTGCAAAAACATGTGTTAAACAATAGCTTGAAAAATGTTGCAATTGACAATAGTGTTACGTCATTGTATGGACTGGGAAATGTGCCAGTAAAAACAAAAGGTTTTATTATTGCGAAAGTTAAAATTGATAACCTTGAAGACGACGATGGCGTTTTAAAACATCCGGTCATAATTGGCAATGATTTCTTGGACAAATTTGTATATATGCATAACGAAAAAGGCTACAAATTTGTGAGCGTAATAATTCCAGAAAGTGAACAGTTTGCAGATGTATATCAAATTTCTGAAAATGAAATAGACTTTGGTGAGCTAGCACTACAAACTAAAAAGCGTGTTGAAGCAATGATTGCGGAATACAACGATCAGCAAACAAAACTCAAGTGTCCTATCCAACTGAAAATAACAGTAGACAATGCAGTTCTGTTTCGTCAATCGCCAAGCAGATTGCCGTTGCATCAACAGGTTGCTGTAGAGAATCAGATACAAGAATGGCTGCAAAAAGATATTATACGCAAATCTACTTCTGATTATGCCAGTCGCGTGGTGGTCATAGAGAAAAAAGACGGAGCTTACCGTGTCTCTGTTGACTTCCGCAAACTGAGTTCGATGGTACTCAAAGATGCTTTTCCTGTACCATTAATCGACGAGGTACTACAGAAACTGCAGGCGGCAAAGTATTTCACGGTCATGGACCTAGAAAACGGCTTTTTCCATGTACCCGTTGAAGAAAACAGTAAGAAGTTTACGGCGTTTGTGGTGAAGAGTGGCATTTACGAGTTCAATCGTGCACCATTTGGATTTTGCAACTCGCCAGCAGCGTTTATACGATTTGTCACATGGATCTTTCAAGAGCTTATAAACGAAAATGTAATGGAGCTTTACATGGACGATATAGTGGTTTACAGCGCAACCATCGAAGAAAGTATCCATAAATTACAAAAAGTATTACAGTTGGCAGCTAAATATGGGTTGAAGATCAAATGGCAGAAATGTTCCTTTTTGAAACGAAAAATTGAATTCTTGGGTCATACGGTCGAAAACGGTACAGTAAAACCTGGAGCAGAAAAGACGAGAGCCATTGAGAAATTCCCGATGCCTAAAAACCTGAAAGCGGTCCAATCATTTCTCGGACTGACTGTGTACTTCCGTAGATTTATCAAGGGTTATGCTTATATAGCTCGTCCGTTAACACAATTATTGAAGAAAGGTGCCAAATTCGCTATGAATGCAGAACAAGTACGAGCTGTACATCAGTTACAATCACTATTAACGAAAAAACCGGTACTCCAACTTTATAACCGTGATGCGAAGACCGAATTACACACAGACGTATCCCAGTATGGTTTTGGAGCCGTACTTTTACAGCATGTAGGCGGTAATCTCCAGCCGGTACAATTTTGGAGCAAAAAGACTTCCGAAGCAGAATCGAAGCAACATAGCTATGTCTTAGAGGTCAAAGCGGCGTTTTTGGCAATGAGAAAATTCAGATACTACTTGTTGGGCATTAAATTTAAATTGACAACAGACTGTTCAGCGTTTAAGCAAACAATAGCAAAGAGAGAAGTTCCACGCGCAGTAGCACAATGGATTTTTTACATGCAAGAGTACGATTTCGAAGTATAGTGCACCGAAGTGGCGACTCAATGAAACATGCGGACTGTTTGAGCAGATATCCAGAAGTTCTAATTATAAATTCTGAAATAACAGCGCGTATCCGAAAATTACCAAGACAAGATGAACACTTAGTGGCAGTGGCAGAGATATTAAGAACAACAGGGTATAAAAATTACAAAATGAAAGGCGAACTTATCTACAAGAACATCGATGGATATGATTTGCTGGTGGTGCCCAGGGCAATGGAAGTTGAAATTATTCGTGAGGTGCATCAAGCTGGTCACTTTGCAGTGCAGAAGACTATGCATTCAATTCAACAGACATATTTTATCCCACACCTGGAATCTAAAGTGACAAACTTCATTAAAAATTGCGTCAAATGTATCATAGCCAACAAGAAGCTTGGTAAAAAAAGAAGGCGAACTACAGTGTATTGATAAAGGAGGTCAACCACTAGAGACGTTGCACGTCGATCACATTGGGCCAATGGATGCAACAGCGAAAAAGTATAAATAGAGTGATTCTATCCGTATTATCGAAGCCATCAGCAGATGATTCATCGAAGTGGTATAAGTATATTAGTCAAGTGCAGAAAGCGATTAACTCAAGCGTGCACAGTTCGACAAAACGTCCGCCGTTTGAGCTCATGTTTGGCGTTAAGATGAAGTTAAATATCTGCAGCAACATACTCAACAAGATACGAGAGAAATGGCTATCATTGTTTGAAGCTAATCGACAACAAACCCGCGAAGAGGCAAAGCTACAAATACAAAAGGCGCAAGATACATACAGAGCAAATTACAACAAACGTCGCAAAGAAGATGTTATTTATCAATTAAATGATTTGGCGGCAATAAAACGAACGCAATTTGTTGCTGGAAAGAAATTAGCAACTGAATATTTGGGACCTTACAGGGTGAGCAAAGTCAAGCGCAATGGAAGGTATGATGTTGTGAAAGCAGCTGATTTTGAAGGTCCGTGTAAGTGTATGACCAGTAGTGACAATATGAAGCTGTGGAGATACGCTGCAGACAACGAAGACTTTTTGTCATCTGGGACAGATGACGAGCAGGATGGCCGAGTGTAAACGTAGTGGTAATCAGTCATGTTAGCGTGGCAACACTGTAGAAGCGGTTCTGGACATTTGGTCGTGCCTTTGATCAGACACAGTTGATTTTCCGACGTTGCGGCGCTAAGGTCGTGTGTGCTATCTTTTCCTCAGTAGATGTGAATTCAATTACTTTTTAATTTATAATTCATTTAAATAACTCATCGTTTAAATAAACCTGAACTTTTGGTTTAAATAAACCTGAACTTTAATTTGTTAGACTTAAATAAAACAAGTCATTTTACAATTCTTACATATGTATATATATATGTATATATATATATATATATATATATATATATATATATATATATATATTGTATATATATATATATATATATATATATATATATATATATATATATATATATATATATATATATATATATACGAGTATATGTATTCAACATTTGATGGATTCTAGTATACACTCATTATAATTTCGGAAACAGTATGTTCTACAAATCAATTTGGCATCAATGTTAACTCTGAAATTATCTATTGAAAGAGCTCACATAAACTGATCTGTAGTCGTGGTTTATGTTTGGAATCAACTCTCAATATCCAGCCAAAGATACTCCCAAACAATATAATTTTTCTTGTATCAGGTGTTATACCATATCTTCTAATAATATCTAATTTAATAACCCAATTCTTTTAAATATAAATAAATAACTAAATTTTTCTAGTTTCAAACTATTTAATCGCTTTAAATCCTTAAAGCGTAAATAACTAAACCACACAACAGATATTCTAGGCTTATACTCTCTAATAATGTTGATCAAAAAAATGACTGACTTATCTAATAATTTGTTTCTCGCTAACAGCGCATTAACTTTTTCCAAGCACTTATAGTTGACGGTTTTAATTATCTACTCGTACAACTGTGAAATATTGGCAATCAGAAAAATCTAGAGAGTTATTTAATAGAAATTAGTGAAATATCTTCGAAATACCCGTGGGTGCACACCTAGCATAAATTATTGAAGACCTTATCATTTCGCTGATAAATCATTTAAAATATACAAAATATTGATAACATATCAGTACACTGAAATGTTTGTTTATATACCGATTGATAATAAAGCGAACAGTGCTACTGAACTTTTTATCATTAAATTTTACAAAAACCTGTTGCATAGCCTGAATAGATGGGCTTTTTATGAATTTCATTAATTTATGTTAATTTAATTTAGATATGAATAAACTTAAAAGTTACTGCTGCGCCGCTGCACGAGAAATTATGGTAAATTTTTCATCATTCAGCATTTTGAAACAAATTAATCTCCACATAAAATATCGAGGAAAATTCGATTAAGCAATTTAAATATGTAATATGTTGCTAAGGTAGAAGCTATAGCGGTTGAATTAAATGTACCTAGGTGAAACGTATATTGAAATCGAAAAAAGTTAGAGAAAATTGTGTTTTACATGGGATAGTACGAGTTTACCTATTACAATTATGTGCGATTCCTTAGTAAGTCGTTGGATTGATGCCTTGCAAGCATAGTTGGATGCCTTGCAAGCATAGTGCGTAAATGGTATTCACCTCTCAACCAAAAAAAAACAAAAAGGTAGAATTCGAAATACTATGTTGAAAGAGCCAATACTCACTACAGTCAGACTCTGAGCTAGGCTATTCTTTTGGTCTCAAATTTTGAAGTGTTTTTATGGAAATTGTGCTTATAAAATATTTAGGGAAATGTATGGATCTGAAAGGAATTAAATCCCTGTGACTGACAAATTTCAAAAAGGGTGTAAGCGTCTCTAAAGCAACTGTTTAAATAAATGAAAGTATCCTACTACCAATACTCTGAAAAGGCATTTTGTTACTGCTTTAATCGAACGCTATGCCACATAGAGTAGAATGACTGTAGAATAATGAAAAGCTATGCATGCAAAATTAATAATTAGTCTTTTGGTGCACTTGGCAATCAACCCAGCTTTCACTCAATAGGACCAAGTTACTCAGCAGCGCAAAATTTTAAATTGGAATGATCAGTCCCCTATGACGAACCCGAGGACTCAACAATTGTAAGACTGCGGAAGCTACAGTAGGCTGGCCACTTCAATTGTTTGGACGATAAACGGATGCCCAAAAAGGTATTCGGTGGGAGAACTGAAAGACGGAAATCAGTTCAGAGACCGAGAAAACGTTGGCCTGACTTGGTGAGCGAAGACAGTTCATCCCTGCTCGAATCTCGAAGTACGCGGTCGATGGATCGAGACGTTTGGAAGCGCTTCTTGCAAGAAGCGAAGGTCCGAGGGGAGTGGTAGTGCTACGAAGAAGAAGAAGCCCCCTTTAAGTTCCTATAAAAGATTGGTTGCAATTCACAGAAACTTATGAGATAGAGACAAACTGAATGGTGCTTTCCTAAGACTATGATAGATTCACCAAAGATAGTGCAGACAAATTAATTATGTACTGATGGTAGTCCAAGAGTGTAAACATAAAACTAACACTTCGGACTGTAAGATCAATAGAACTTATTGCTCCCATCAATTAACCTTTACAATATTACATTATTTCCGAGGAATATGAAAGGATATAGTCCACGATGTGTGGTGGTTAGAGCACTCATTCCGTAAGCCGAAGGTCCCTGATTCGACTCTCGTAGGCGGCAACGTTCAGTTATGATACGTGCCGGTTCAAAAATCAAAAAGTATCGCAGCTGGGTGGACGAACACACGGCCAAAGCGTAATACTGACCATATCTTATTGTGGAGTGCCGATGCATTCCATCATGACAACGAGATACTCTAACTATCTCTAAGCGAAGCTCCGAAAGGGGCTGCAGTGCTATAACAACAACAGCAACATGAAGGGATAATCGTTTATGAAGACGATTTTCGCTCTTTTTGTAGCACTAGACCCTCATTTTGGGCTCATATGGGGTGAGTTTCTCGTTCCCTCACTGGGAAATGAGAGCTAACATAAACTATGTATACAAGAAGTTTACTACATTTATTGTTGATGAAATTCTTTGCCAGCTCTCATGCACAAGTAAATTTATGGATGTTACCCCGAGTCATTTTTGTTGCAATATAACGAATACTGAATGAAACCTTGGTGATATAGTAGAAAAAAACTGTTCTGTTGTTGTAAACGGAGGAAATTCAAAAAGCTATAGTTTTCATAAATATGATTCGATTTTCATGAAACTTACCAACTATGAGAATCTTCTACAGAACTACAAACAAGTTGAATTTCATTGAGTTTATTGGTGGCCATACGATTTTGTTGGGGAAATTCTGAAATTTATAAATTCTACTATTATTGACAAAATTGAGTGAGTTTCGTTTTTATGATATTTGTCGTTGTGCTCATAAAGACCTACCTGCATGAATTTTTTCAGATCACATGTTACCAACTGCAAGAGGTAACAAGTTTCCTCTCCTCCTGCCCCGCACGATGCTGGCAACCTGTTTTTAGACCTATTTTGGAAAGCTATCAATCATCAAGACCTTTCATTTGACACCCCACAGCTTGGATAAAAAAATTTATCTGGTACCGTGTAAAGTAGGAGGGATCCTCTTTTTATAAAGAGGCCATCATTTTTTACCTACCTACCAAGTCTGGTGTCTGTAGATGTTATACTATAGTTTCAGAGAAAAACTGCTATGACACACAGATGGATAGATGGGAAGATCGACAAAACCGATTTCTGTAGAGTTTTGTAAATAGGACAACCAGCACATGGGCCCAATACAAACAATTTTCGCATTCATGAATTGGTCGAAAAAGTTTTAACGGTTCGACGGTGTCAAGGCCGAGGGAATCGACAAAACCGATAGCAGTAAGGGTTTGTAAATAGGACAACCAGCACAAGGGCCCACAAAAAAAAAAATTTTCGTATTCATGAATTGGTCGGTAAAGTTTTAACGGTTCGAAGTTGTCAAGGCCGAGAGAAACCTACCAAAGGAATTGACATTGGAAATCGACGCCGATGCTCGATTAACGCACGCCTGACGCGAGACGATTTCGACCTTACTCCGAACACTTACGACCCCCAAATAAGAGTGGGGCATGCAGGTGGAAGCGGTGCCCCCCAGCCGTATCTTAAATTTACATGAAAAATTCATATAAAACAATTTATGTAAACTTTTATGTGATAGAATCATATAAAAATTTAACATAAATAAAAAAACAAGCTGAGTAAGCAGGAGAGTGCTCCTACCAGAAGCTCTTTGTAAACATCCTAGGGTTAGAAACAAGCTTTCTAATAGCGCAAATCGATAACTTGAATTATTCATCCAATACTTTGATATGAAATCGTTCAAATTTCTGCAAAAAAATCACAGTTTCTTTCATAAGCACAATGCAGCCGCCATTTTGATCCAGCTTAAATGATTTTGACAAATGCTCGGCAGATTGAACATATTCAAGTTAAACACTATTCCTTAAATTTTCATGAAAATTGAAAGAAAATAAAAGTGCCTAGGTCAATTTGAAATCTGTATCAACCATAAATACGTGTTATTGTTCTTGTAATTCCATACAATTGAAATGGCTATAACTACCTTGATTATGATTCGATCTGAATTAAATTTTGTGGACAGAAATATCTTATGTCAGTCTATATAATTGCAAAATTTCAAAACGTTCAAAGGCACGGTTTGATTTAATGGGCGAAAATGTAAAATCTACAAATTATACTATTTTTAGCAAAGTTGAGTGAATTTTGATTTCTGAGGTATTTGTTGCCCTTGTACTCATAAAGTCCCACATTTGCGATAGTTTTCAGATTTTCGGCTCAAAGGTATCCAGTCGCGAGGGGGGGACACAAATTTTTGGTACATTTTGCCTTCCCTTGGACCCCCTAATTCATAAAATGACTTTTTTATTTCAGATTCTAAAAGTTCTAATCAAGACCTTTCATTTAATAATTTTTTAAGGGGTCATACTTTATAAGGGGGGACGCCCCTTAACAAATTTTTAAATTTTTGGTAAGACCTAAACTTTTGAGAGACCATCGCTTCTGAACTTTTCACAAAGTTTGAGCATTCTAGCTTCTATAGTTTCTGAGGAAACTAGCTGAGACGCACGGACAGACGAACAAACAGACAGGCAGACAGGTTGCGAAATTAGTAGGTCTTTGTAAAAAATTTTTTTAACAAAGACCTAAAAGCCAGTGTGAAAGGCCACTTAACTAGCAAGAGCCCCTGTAACTTCAAAGAACGAAGGGGCTACACCCCAATGGCTAGCTCAGAAGAGAAGTGTGTAGTGAAGTGAGTAGCTTTCATGACCGTTCAGGGCTGCAGCGATGGTCTGCTGCCTCAGCGGAAGAGGATGTGGGATCCGCTGAGATTGGCTTTGTCTGGGGATGCGTGAATGCACTGGCAGGCTAGCGTTGCGGTGTCGTAGGGCGGGTTCTTTCCTCCATCACAAGGACCCACTACGAAAATGGTGTCCAACGTGGGCCCCGAAAAGCCCGGTTGTACCAACAGTCGTGAGCACGAGACAGTCCATCGTCTCTGATGACCCTACAAGGTTGTCCAGATTTTTGGCGGGTAGGTAGACCCTAAGGGATATTTCACAATAATAACTTCCGGACGTGAGTTGTCCATGGACTTCAATATCGTTTGGACCTGCTTTTGATTTATACACTGGTGGCTTACCACCATTGTATGACTAGCAAGCCCAAATGATATTAGGGTCCTTTTGTGTATTCGGAAGTTGTTATCCCAACATCATATTTGCGGCGGATTCTGATCTGCACCCCAACCCAACTGTTGCCCAAGCGTCTTCAATTACATGGATTTTGATTTCACGTGATTGGCTGCTTAGCTATTCCGTGACTATCTATGATAAGACACGCACTGCTTGCAGGTTAGAGTTCACCCTGGTCCGGCAAATTGTACCTTGGGAATACTTGCGAACGAGAGAGCACTTCCGAACTCCTATCCTTATGGTGCCGCAAGAGAGTAGTCCCTGTAACGTGAAGGAAGAGCGTAGCATTGGTGTCCTTTGCCTGTGAAGGGAAAAACGAAATGGAAAGACTGAGGTAGGTATTGATATTGTAAATTGTTGTTTTTTTTATTTCTAAATAAATTCAACGTACCTTTTTATAGGAAAAATATCTTTAGCACCAATTTTAGTATTTATTTGATCATATTCAATTATCTGTCTTATTTTTTTTGAGAGTTGTTACAATATAGTTCGCCACTTTCGGTCACTTTGTAAAGATTTTGTCCTGTTAATGCTTAAGTTTTTATATCCTTTATTTTAGTGTCTAGCTTACTCGCTTTTATCAATTTTTAGGATAGCATAATGAACATTCAAAATGCATGTCGACTCTGCCTGCAAATGGGCGCAGTTATTTATCAAATGTATAATGATTTGGTCGACGAAGTAAGGAGAATTGGTTTCGTTAGCTTTCTGAAGGAGTACATCAAGATTAACATCACTTCTGAAGATGGCTCACCAGACTAAATCTGTGGTGACTGTTACACTGAAGTGGAACGGATATACTCCTTAGTTCGTCGCTGTAAAGAGACTGAGACGGCCCTACAGCGATTCCAATCGGCACAAAGACCTCGAGACCCAACTATGAACCAGCCGACCCAGATTCGAAAAGCAGACTATCTTCCGTCTGAGGCTCCGGAACCACCATCTCAACCCATGCCTTGGGATTCCGGAGATTTTCTACCATCTAAAGTGGCACAAATAGTGTCTGGCTGGAAGTTGACGTTTACAGGCCAGAATGACCCTACGACAATCGGTGCCTTCATGAGGAGGGTCGAAAAGATGGCTTGGCACAAATTAGGAGGAGACATGAGCGCCATCATACGATGTCCCCAAATGCTATTAATTGGGAGAGCTTTCCGTTGGTTTTGGCGGTTTGTGGACACTTCTCCGACGATTGACTAGAAAACATTGAGGCACGCAGCACTGCGGGAGCTCACACCAGTCGAGGGAGATGACACCTTAAAGCAGTGGATCCAGAATAGACAACAACAGGCGCAGGAGACCGTAGATGATTACTACAAAGTCCTGTGTTGCCTGTTGCAGCGTCTGATGAGCTCCACGCCAGAGTCTGAGTTTCTCAGCCTCTTCTGGGGGAGATCAGCCCGGAGTGGCGAGAGTGACTGGTGTTCGCCCCACGCCACAATGTCCATGCGCTTCGCGCGTCTGCAAAAGCAGTTGAAGCACTCCCAGTGGTCCACACCCCAAGGTAATTTCTCTAGCTGACGAGAGCAACCAGAACCATGCTCAGTAGCTGAGCTCAAACACAGCGTGCCTCCTCTACCTGTGCCAGCTTGTCTCAGACTATCTGTAATAGACAGCTTGTCGAAGAACATTTCTCCATCATCCACAGAACTAGACCAACAACATCAAACCGAACTACACGAATTAGCCCCTAGGTGCTGGAACTGCCGGCACACAGGACATCACTTTACCGCATGCCAGGCAGAGGCTAACATCTTTTGTCTCCGTTGTGGGAAACCAGATACACATACGCCAGATTGTGCAAATTACAAGAAGTTGAAAAAATTTGCTAGCGAGTGCTCACAACAGCCAGCAGCATTTGCAGCAGAACAATTAACGGAACGGCACTCCACCCCGTCTACTAACAGTTTCATCATGACAAGTTCCTCACCAGTAAACCCACTAGAGTCTAACACCACCACGATGCCTTTGCTGGTTCACGATGCAGCAGATGCTACATCTTCTCCGGAGGCCTCTCCAAAGACATTGTTGAAGCAACCACCTCCATTTGGATGCCCCACTCCTATTTGTGGGCCATAAGTATCATCGGTAACGACAAAGTCCTCCTAAGTCCGTCTGTCTTCCCTAGGTCCAGTATGTCCTTTGCGTCAGCAATTTCCGACCCTTAGTTGATTACCTCCTTTTCGACTTCGGTGGACATCGTGGAAGCGACTTTCTTTTGTAGTAGGTCCCTGGGTTGGGGAAAAAAACCCACCCCACGACATCGCAAAGCTAGCCTGCCAGCGCATTCACGCGTCCCAAGACAAGGCCAATCTCAGTGGATCCCAACATCCTCTTCCGCTGAGAGAGCAGACCATCGCTGCAGTCTTGAACGGACATGTAACCTACTCAAGTGTCCAGCCACCGTGGCAGGTCCCATACCTGGTCGAAAGAACGGAAATGAGAAGACCGAAGTTTATCTTTTAGCAATTCATATTATTCATATTTTTAATTTATTGCAATATTTAAGAAATTGTACTTGTATATCAAATGCAAAATACTCCTTCCTTATATTCATTATAGCCCCTTTCGGGCCTTCGCTTCCTGCAAACAGCGCCTCCAACTGTCTCGGTCCGTTGACCGTATCTTCCAATTCCGACATCCGGTTTCGCCACTGGCCTCCGGCCTTCAGTTCTCCCAACCCATACCTTCTTGGATATCCTTTGTTCGTCCATACGATTAATGTGTCATGCACATTGCAGCTTCCGCAGTCTTACAATCCTTGAGACCTTCGGTTCGTCAAAAATTTCATACAGCTCATGGTTGTATCGAATTCGCCATTGGTCACTGTCAAGCTTCACTCCGATTATTCGCCTCAGGATCCGTCGCTCAAAGGCGTTCAATATATTTGCGGATGCTTGGGTTAGGGTCCATGTTTCACACCCATAGCATAACACAGGTCTTATCACAGATTTGTCTACTTGGAGCTTTGTTTTCCTGTGTATGCAGCTGGATCTTCAAGATCGTCGATACTGAATAAAATATTTTATTTGCGACCTGAATTCTTGGGCATATTTTGTCTCTTTCATTGCCCGTTTTTATTATTATGACGCCTAAATACATAAAGTTGCTAACATTCTCGATACTGTATTCGCCAAGTGTGATATTTTGTGTACTTGAGGTATTTTTTCTCGACTGCGTCATGAGCTTTGTTTTATTTTCATTGATTTGTAGCCCTACTAGATTTGCTTCGCTGTCGAGTTTCAGGAAGAGTTCTTTGGCAGTTTTTAATGACTGTGACAGAATGTTGATGTCATCCGTATAGGCTACTACCTGGCTCGACTTGTATGGTAATGTACCTCGCTTATGATTTGTTTAAATGTGCTGCCCACAATGAAAGCCACTCTGGACTCAGGGCTGCCTTGCAAATTTCCGCTTTTAAACATGGTGTGCTCTTACATATGAATGTATTTTCACCTTACCATCTGGTTTCTTGCACTACAAGGATGTTGATTCTATATTTCTTTAATTTATCCAGCATTTGCCACAGTGCAACTAGTCTATTCAATGATCTAACATTACAAGTTCCAAAAGAATAGTCCTTTATTCATAGCGACCAATCTAATCTGACGCTGTTGCCCTGGTTCCATGACAAATAAATACTAAGTCGACCATTGCAGTGTTGCCAACAAGTGAAATATAAAATATACTAAACTGCAGTGAAAATTTGCCAAAATTATGCCAATGGTTATTAAATGAATGCCAAAAACAATGCTAAAATTTTTTTGTGCCAAATAAAACGCCATTTAATTTTAGTTGTTGATTAGCAAACTTAATTTAGACTAAGTACATGTTTTAATCGACTATGTTGTGGAATAATATTGTCAATGTCTTCATCTTCATTTGCAGCTGATGTGGATGTAGAAGTGCCAGGCCCAGTGTCAAAACTGTTACTCTCCTTGGTACCTATAGAGCACAGTACGTTGTCCGGAACTGTGTAAGAAAAGCAGCATTTTCCTACCCTCTTTAGGCCGAACCTGATATGTAAAATGACATTTAAAATGTTTACCGACAAACGGTTGTGAAGCTTTGTTTTGACAATATTTATTTGGCTGAAAATGCGTTCAATATCCGCATTAGAATGTGGTAATGTTATTGCCTGCTGTATCTTTATAATTAATTACTTCATTCCAAAACTCTACAGTGGAATATGTGCAGTCCCATTGAATGTGCACTATGTTTCTCCATTGTGACATGAGCCGGTATATTATAGATTCATTAGTTCGGAACTCTTTAGCAATATCAAATATAGAAGGTTTGACTACCTTTAAAATTTCTTGCACAGAAAACGAAGATACTTTCTCCAGTATTTTAAAATTAATTGGCAATCTAGAACGTAGTTTTCTCATAAGGTTCAGCGTGAAATTAATGTACCGTTGGCGCTGATTATTTTCCACTTCTGGAAGAATGTTGCACTCCCGTAATTTCGTCTCAAAAGTATATCCCATGTATGGTCTAGAATCCAAATAACTCTATATTTTCTTCTCTCGTAGTCGGGTTCAAGATACGTCCACATATAGATTGAAATAAGCCAAGCAAATCCTTGTATAGTTTTGTTGGGTCAACATTGTTGCTTTCGAATAGCTTGTTCACTACTTGAACTTCATTCAAGACTGGCTATAAATACAACAAGTATAAGTGATTCACAGGACCATTGTACATTTCAAAAAGTGTTTCTGCCATAAAGCAGTTATTATCGCGCCTGGAAACTTCAAACAGTAGTTTCAATTCTAGACATTGTTCCAAAATAGGGTTCACCGCTGGTCTAACTGATATCCATCGGGTGTTGCACATTTGTGTAATGGGTCGGAGTCACAGTTGATCGCTTCGTAGATATTTTTTTAATATAGCCGACGGTTTGAAGAGTGACTGAACCAATTGTAAGTTTCTCTTATGAGGAATCCAATAGTGCGAGGTAGTGTCTCTTCTGTCGCATGAGATAAAGCCAACTGTAATGAATGGCATACACAGCGAACTAAAACCAAGTGATCATTGCCAGTTACTTTTTTTAATAAGGCATGCACTCCATTGTTAGTGGTGGTCATTACCGTAGCGTTACCTGTGCCGATACCTATCAATTTTTTTAAATCAAAGTTCAGGGCAGACCATAATCCTTGAATGTCGTTGACGATGCTCGTTGCAGTGTCATCTTCAATCTCAACTAACCCTAAGAAGGTGGATATTATAGTTTTCAAGAATCAGCTGATATATCTTATCGATACTCCCAAAATTTTGCTGACGAAAATGTCTATTGGCTCATCCAGTAAGAGACTATAATGATGATCTCCCAAATCTAACACTATTTCTTTTATAAAATGTAGCCCCAAAACATTTTTTATGATATTAGTGCATTTTGTGCGACGTACTCGCAAGTCTCCACTTTTGCTATCACAAAATCTGTTTTTACATAGTTCGGATAAATGGTCAACAGCCATAATTGAACAATGTGCGCACACAAACATAGCTAATGAAACTTCTGCACTTGCTCTCTCTGTATTTACATCACTTTTTTGGGAAACTTAATTACACTCTGGCTCTTCATTAGTTGTACTGCTTTTTTATGTTTTGCTGATGAGGTACGTAAGTTTAGGCAATGCACTTTTGCAATAATATCACATTTGCAGTGCTTACAGTACGCCGGCTTTTTTGCCCAGTCCGACCTGTAATGCTGACTGTATTTGGGCGGCATGTTGGGTTAATCAAACACTTTGCAACACTTTTCACTACGTAACAACTTTGAATTTTAATGAAAATCACGGTATCGGTATGTACGCGGCAGAACATTGACTGAACTTGGATTTCAATTTTTTCGATATATAAATGGGAAATGGGAAATCCCCGCAATGTATGAAAGAAGCTTCGCTTCAGTATTTTTGATGACCCTTTTAAAAGTGTTAAAGGCGTAGAAACATGAAGTAGCGCCATTTCAGCCCGCATATTAAGTCATGTTCTGATTGCACATCTGTGAGCCTAAAAAAATCCACCTACAGCTTTGCGCTGATATTTGCAGTTAAACTAATTAATAAGGCGTCGCTCGCTAGAAACAAAAGACGCGAAGGGTAAGTAAATTTTGAAAGGATGTTTGCTTCCCTCGCTTACAGTGAGTTTCAAAGTTCCTTAGTTTTTAGCTGAATGGTTTGCTTTTAGATTGTAGTTCAATGGGGCATGCAAACAAAGCTATTTACAGGAAAGGGCGAGAATTTTAAAAAATTGCAGCTGAAAACACTGAATTTAAACCGAGCAGACACTATTTCATTTTCGAATAATAATCAATGACATTTTTGTAGTATTAACTGGGCTATTCAGCGCATTGTTTGTGTTGTTTAGCTACCGATAATGTCGCTTTTTAAAATTAGTGTTCTTTCAGGTGGACGAATTTCGTTGGCCAGACTCTAGCGAATTTATGCTAAAAACTATGCTATATGCCAAACACCGAAAAAATATGCTAAACAACATGAAAATATGTCGAATCGAGCATAAAATATGCTAAATTGGCAACACTAGACCATTGTCAGCACTTTGACTCAGCCAGTTTTTGATGCACGAGTGGAATTTTATTTCCCACTTACCCACCGGCATCTCTCCATCCGCCATCCGAGGACGCGTCCAAAGGGGGACCGAAAGCTTTACATAGCCTTGTTTGGCAACGGTTATCCTTTCATATCCATAGTCTCAAGCAATTAAATCAAATTACAGCTACTTTGTCAAAGCTTTGAAGTATTCACAAAATATCTATATGCTTTAATTTTTGACTCTTTAGAGCCTATTGCTTCGAAAATCAAAAGATGTGAGAAAAGTTTCAATGCTTTAATTTTTGTTTACTATGGATAAATGCTAGTTATTCTTCATTTTATCTACAAAATTAATAAACGTATAATTATTTGAGATATATAACAATAAATGCCAATGATTGTTTCAACGACACCATACTTCACTTTTTCTTAAAGAACAGAACAGAAAATTTGTTCCTTGAAAAAACTAATATTTAATTTCGAGGAATATGCAAACAACGAAAAAAAATTAGAGTGAAACGTTCACGATGATAAATGTGTAAATTAATACAAAATTCAATTACATCGGGTTTGAATTTAACTTGTTTGAAATCCATACAAAATTTCAAATCACGATTTGCTTTATACTCAAGACATTGCGGCACTGGGCCCGTAAGACTGTACGTTAACACTTTATGCCTATCAAATAACATGTCCACTTTGATTTCCGGCTTATTATGAACCACTGTTGAATTGAAGCAAACTACAAGAATGAAAATAATTATCTTAAGCAAAATATTGCATTTTTGAAATAAGATTAGAATACCTTCTTTTGAAAACAATGGTTTGGACTCAGCATGAACGAATACACAGCACTCCCAGGCGTCATTTGTACAAACACAAGGATATCCCATGTTATCACGAATGGAACGCTAAAATATTGAAGAATATAATGGATACAACTTTTGAACTTCGTACTCTACCAAAAATCTGTAAGGCTCCATATTGACCGTATTTACACATTCATCCAGAATAGCACGACGAGTTTTTGGATCTGCCACAATCAAAGTTGCGTTTAGCACATTAAGCGTTAATAGTGTAACGGTGAAGACGAAAAAAATTTGGAATACAATTTGTTGCATGTTTAGACTTGAAACTGTAACGAAAGCACCAAATTCCGAAAGAACTGATCCGGAATTCGAATGGTCACCAAAGAACTGAAATTGTGGAATGGAATCGGTACGATGCATTATATTTCGAGGTGATTTATTAAAATACCTGCAATAAAAGTCTAAAACAGATTTGTTATGTAAACTTCAACTGCAAATTCATTCAACTGTTGAAATATTACATAAGTATGAACTTTTTATTTCTTTGTTATTACTAACAACTGTTCAGAATCTTAAGGAATGTGTAAAATATGAATACTACAGATGGCAAACACATCTATTCAACCAATTAATCACTTTTTAGGGTTTTGTAAAAAAATTGTTTTAACAATACCCTATTAATATCGATACCTGTCTGTCCGCACTTGTGTCTGTCCGTTAGTGCATCACCGTCACTTTTCTCAGGAAGTAGAGATCCTGCAGTCATCAAATCTTGTGTTTGAAGGCCCAATCTCTTTATCGCAGGAGATCTTAATGCCGTCCATCGCCTACGGGGAGCTGTAAGAAGCAATAAAGCTGAGACCAAGCTCAATACATTCATCACAGCCAACCACTTCAGCCTGCATATCCCCAATGAACCAATACATTATGGATCAAGAAATGGCTTCACGGTGGACATTAGAATATCACGAGATTTCCCACAAAATATTCATAAAAAACATCTTCATTGATGTTCCTATGCAGGAGATGAAAGCTACAAACCGGAAAGCGTTTATATAGGGTGATTCATAACAAGTGTACACATTTTTGTCGAAAAAAGACATAGTTTTTGTGAAGAATGAGTGTATTGTTTATTTATTATGAAAATTTGGTCCCTTACAATTGAATATGAAACATTACTTCGGGCTTACGAGTATGTCCACCTCGTGCTGCTTTACAGACTATCAAACGATGATTGTAATTTTTGATGACATTTTCGCACATTTCCGGCGTTATTAGGCGTATGTTGGCTCGAATATTGTTTTTAAATGCTTCAGTAGTCTAGGGAGCATCAGCGTAAACACGATCCTTCAGAAATCCCCAAAGGAAGAAGTCACAAGGAGTCAAATCACACGATCTCGCCGACCAATTTATGAGTGGACCAAAAAATTGACGTAGAGCGCGAAACGTTTGTACTGGCGATTCATTATTTTTGTAAAAAGTTTTAACAATAATAAAACGTTTGGCTGATGTGTATGACACCATGTTTAGAATTGTAAAAGACCAAACTGTCATAATCTGTCGATATATGGACTTGAAGTTGGTGATAAATAAGAGTTAAGGCCCATTCACGTGTGTACACTTGTTATGAATCACCCTTTAGTTGCATTAGCCCATGAAACTATTTCTCAATCACCTGAAATGGCCGAAGACATCGAAAACATCATTGAGAACTTAACACAGAAAATCTTACAGGCAAAAGAGTTCATAACTTCGAGAAGGGAAAAGAATCACTATGAACTCCCTCCGAACATCAAACAATTGATAAGGAGAAGTAATCATGTTCAGAGTAGAGCTTAGTATACAGGTGACCCTACGCTACGCACAATTGCTACTCGGATGATAAACGAAATCCGTGACAAGATAAGGGTATTCCAAAATGAGCAATGCGAGAGATTTTGCAGAGTCTCGAGCCTGGGAGTGGTAATTTCTTTAAAGTGTCCAAATACTTACGGATAAATAGCGAAATTGTGGTACTAACTATACATGGTGCAAATGGGATGAAGTTCCACGAGACAGGTAAGGCTGAAGTGATCATTCTTCGGACGAGGAGGGTTTTGAAACTGAGAATAGAATTGATTCTTCTTTCAACTGACTTCTGGGAGATAGTATTTAGCATAAAGCCAACGGACTCAGATAAAATCAAGAACATTATACTCGTACAGACGCTCAATAAACATGAAGCATCTGGGCATGACATTTTTACGAACACAATGATCTCTTGACTTCTAGACAATATTTAAAAAATACTTATAGACATTATCAATGCAATATTCCATTTGCGAAAGTATCCTAAAATATGGAAATTAGTGGCTATTATTGTTTTTCCGAAACCTCAAAAAGACCTACAATTTCCACAAAAATGGAGACACATCAGTCTCTCCTCATCCCTGTCGAAATTTGCGGAAAACATGATTCTGCACCACCTTAATGAGGTTGTATCTAACAAAAATATTATACCGGAAGATTAATATGGCTTCAAAGCTAAGCTTTCTACTGAATTCCAGTCGGTTCGAGTGGCCCAGCAGATCAGAACAAGCTTAAATCGCAAAAATTCAGCAGATCTAGTTATGTTTGACATAGCTTAGGCCTTTGATAAAGCCTGGCATGTCAAACTAATCTTCAAAATGTATCAATTCAATATGACACTGCAGCTCACTCAAGCTATTGACTCCTTCTTGGAAGGTAGAACAATCGCATCAGAATCGAAAAACAACTCTCAAGCCTGATACCAATTAAAGCTGGAATTCCTCAGGGCCCTATAGTATTTACAAAGATGGATAAAAAATTTAAAACCTTGTAGCTTAAGAGCCTATTAAACCAGGCGTCCATATAGGTCAGCTTAGTTCATCAAACACTGTAGTGAAGCATGATCGGTGATGATATCGAACGGATGGCCTACTACGTACGTTCGGAACTTCTTCACAGCCATCACCGCTGCCAGACATTCCTGCGCGCACACGGTGTAGTTCCTCTGGGTCAAGTTGAGCTTACTCGACATGAAAGCAATTGGAGCTTCATCCCCATCTTCGTTTAGTTGCACAAATACACCACCAACTCCATGAGGACTTACGTCGCAGTGGATGGAGAACGGCTTCTTAAAGTCAGGGCTGTGCAACACTGGAGTATATGTCAAAGCTTGCTCGAGCTCTTGAAATGGTTTTTGGCTGAGTTCAGACCAAATGAACTTACCCTTCCGGAGCATATCCGACAGAGGCACTGACATTGTCGCATAGTTCCAAATAAACCTTCGGTACCAACCGCAGCCTCCCAAGAAACGTCGTAGCTGCTGGATCTGTCTTGATGGTACCATGACCAATAACATGTCCTAGATACTGGACTTGATTATAAGCCTCACCTTGCTGTTATGCAGGGCTACTTCCTGTAGTAGTAGAAGATGTTATTCGAAGGTTTCTGTGATGAGCAGGAGATCATCCAAGTAAAGGAACAGTCGGTATTTCTGGTGAGGCGGGATTAACTTTTTCATCAGCCTGGTCATCGTCTGCAGTGCATTATACAGTCCAAAGGGCGTAGTGAGGAACTGGTATAGGGGTTACCCAGGCACTATTAAAACGGTTTTATCCGTCGACTCCACATTGAGTGGAATTCGCCAGGAAGCAACCTTCAAGTTGAGAGTTTTAATGTAGTTTGCTTTCGGCAGCCTTCCCAAAATTTCATCGGTGAGTGGAAAAGGGTATGCGTCTTTAACCGTCACCGCATTAACTTTCCGGGCATCCAGATAAAGACGCATCTTCCCTTGGTTTTACCACCAAGGTTACTGGGGAGTACAAGGCACTTTGCGATTCCTCTATAACCCCCAACTCTAGCATCCTGTCCAACTCTATGTAAACTACCATTTTCATGGCGTTGTCTCTCTGTTTTATTAGCTTGCTATCAACAACGTCAATAAGATGAGAGATCACAGTATTGCGACCAAAACCTTGCCTAGCGTAAGATGAAAAAGCGGCGATGGATGCTTCCAGGCGTTTTTGTTGAATAGAGACATTTTTTCCCATTTGCTTGCAGCTGTAACTTAATTTTCAAAAGAATATAAAAATTGTTTTCCTATTTCAACTGTGCTTACTTATTTTTGATGCATATGCGCATCTCGGCAACTACTTGCAGTCTTCATCATTGCAGTGAGTTTTTTGCCTGACTTAACCCACCTCATATATTATTTGCGTTTGAGCTCTATTTCCGGGTTTTTTGTATGTTTGAATTATGCAATACAGTACTTAATTACATTATAATTACTTTACAATTAAATCTAAATGCTTAGAGTTATTATTGCTTAAATTATCATTGAGTCTTAAATCTACGGGTATTTTCCTTATTTCTATGCTTTCAATCGTATCCAGGATTTTCCATTTTGTGACTTCCTTAATTACCTTTACATCTTGGAGCGTTATCTCTTTTGCTCCGCTAGAGATGGTTTTGTTGCTAGTTTTTCCCCTTCTTTGAGATGATCTTCGCATCTCACTGGTATTAACCGCTTCGTTTGGCCAACGTAAACTTTTCCACATTTAGAGCATGTTATTTTATATACTCCGCACTTCTCCTCCCTGGCCTTTTCCGATACTAACAACGTTTTTAATTTGGTTCTTTTACTTGTGCTGATTGCCTGCAACTGATGTTTCCTTGAAATGCGTAAGATTTTATTAAATAATTCGAAATATGTTATGCTAATTCTCCTTCTGAGTTTGGCGTCAATTCTTGTGTTTTCTTCGAATAGTTTCGATAGCTCGTTCCTAGTGACTTCGTGCTTCTTCTTTTTGATAATTTTTTCTTCAAAATCATTAAGTTCCGCTGTTTCGACAATGTATGCTTTTTCTGTCATGTATCTTGCTTTTGACAGTGGTACCTTCACTAAAGGATGGATCATATTCCTGTACGCTGCTAGCTTGTGCGAATACGTATGGTATGAAGTTGCGCGAATAGTTCTCTGCGTGCTTGTTGGTTTCTGGAAAATATTAAATTCTAACTTCCCCTTGTTTCGGATAAGCTGCAAGTCCAGGAATGGAATAATGCCGTCTTCTTCTATCTTCATAATATAGTAAATTTTGATGTTTCTGTGTAAGTGGAGCATATAATTCAACAGAGCCACGAGGTAACGGTCTAAGATGTGGAAGTAATTAAGGAAGTCACAAAATGGAAAAAACTGGATACGATTGAAAGTATATAAAAATCAGGAGAATACCCGTAGATTTAAGGCTAAATTATGATTTATGGAATAATAGCTCTAAGCTCTTTTATTTAGTTGTAAAGTAATTATAATGTAATTAATCACTGTGTTGCATAGTTCAAACTTCCAAAAAACCCGGAGATAGAACTTAAACACAAATAATATATAAGGCAGGTTAAGTGCTTGTTGGTTGAGAGTCAACTCATGTCTGGTGTTTCGGCGTGAACACAGAAATAAGTCAGTGGCCAAACTAAATTGCAGGACAAAATCGGCACCGAGGTACACGTTGTGGGTCAGTGAGGGAACGATGTAACATTTGACGTTTTTCGTTTGACCCCTAAACGTGACGGGTGTTTTTATTCCCTTGATAGTGCGTTTGAACTATCAGTTGTGTTAATGTCAGAGCGCCAAGGTTTTGCCAGGATGAAGTACCTTTGAGCCGAGGCTCGAGGCAAGGAAGCTAATACTTGCACCCATGTCGATTAAGCAGCGATTTCGCTCAACAGTTTGATTGGTGAAGAAGATCTGGTGTTATTCTCTGAAACCTCCGAGGTCGAGGTGTTACTCATAGGCAGGATTTGATAGCAGATGCGCACTCTCTTACAAAGGCTCCTCCAAAGACGATTTGATCATTTGGTTCTGTTCCGTTGAGAGGTGACCTCTTCGGACGCAAAGATCCGTTCACGAGCTGCACGGTGTCTTTGCAACCAAATGTGATGCGGCTTTATTGCACAAGTCAGTGACTGTCTGGGCTCTCCTGATGGTTTGAGAGGTGATCACTTCAATATTGTAATCTTGGTAGGCAGGCAACCTACCGCTGAGCTTTGGATTACCGCTGGGATAGTTGGGTACTCGCTCCCATTTTTTTTATTTTTTTTTTGTTTTTGAGATGGCACATTCAGGAGAATCGGAAAAGTAAGTATTTGTTTTTGTTTCGCTCGAAATGCTACAAACTGGTGTCTGTTTTGTTCATAGTTCTAGCATACTGTGGGGTTTCCTACTGCGGTTACAGAAAACTCGATCAGCTCCTCGAAAGTCTCTTCCACATCTGGTATCGTAACTTCCTGGGATACTTCCGATCTTCCACTCCATGTAACAGGTCTTGTCACCAAATAGTCTCACAATTGAAGATCTTCGTCTTTCCCTGCACGTTGGCTCACCGATTGCATTCTGATACCATGTCTTGGGGATCTGTGATTGAGACATGATGTCTTAGCTTAGACCGCAAGTTGCATTTCACTACTCGCAACTGCTATGCTTGCGTTAGGGGGACCCTTAACATGTCGTTCGTACGTAATATATCTGCTTTATACTTACCAAACGACTATCCCGAGCGTTGCCAGCGTGACTGGATCTAGTCCCGAATCTGCTTATCAACATCGCTGGTTGTGAATTCCAAGCCCAGCTCCTCCTTTAGTCGAGACCAGTGGTGATAGACCTCAAGCGTTGGGCCTCTCAATAATGAAGATAAGTAGCCATATATCACCACGTGGTCATCCGCCAACTTTTGGGCAATCAATGACTCCACCCGATTAATGAAAACCTCGAATTCTAAGGTGCCTGGTGCCCCGCTAAAACGTAGGTTTCAACTACTATGCCAGGGACTACTATGCCGGGGACTTGGGTTGGCTTTATACGATGTGTTGCTGAGATCCATGCTGCTCAGGAGGAGCCATTGAATCAAAAGTTGGTGGTTGGCCCTGACTGAGCCTGGGCTCATATGCCGAGTTCATGGGTTTCATGCAGGAGTTGGGGCCGGTCTGCGCTGCCTCAGATTGCTGAACTATGGGCGTTGGGAGGTATTCGAGGACGTGGCTGCGAAGCAGGTTTTTACCTATGTGACATGGCGTCAATCCGGGTGGTCAGTCACACCCACGGATACCGTAGGCCACGCTGAGACAGCATTCCACCGCTGCAGACCTGAACTTAATCACTATAACTCGCCCATATCACCGGTATTATACAATGTATTTACTGCAGACCTTTCTACTCTGCCTCCAAGAGTAAAACTATTACTATACGCTGATGATACCTGTATATTTAATACAGCACATCAAGCAAGAGTCATCACTTCGAAGCTGCAACGTTCAATAAATATTTTATTGGAATACTTTTGTAAATAGAAAATTAAGATTAACTCTAATAAAATACAGGCACTGTTAATCACTAGGAAAATACAACAAGCTCAACTGTGACTTATCATGGATAACGATATAATAGACTGGACACCAACAGCCAAATACCTTGGATTTACTTTCAACACTAAACTCACATAGAAACAACATATACAAAATAACATAAACAAAGACACTGCATTGGGTTTCTCTCCTTTTTATACCCTCTCCTCAAACTCAAAAGATTTAGCCTTAAATATTAGATGCTCATTTCTTCTTTTTCTTAGCACTACAGTCCCTCTCGAGCCTTCGCTTCCTGCAAACAACGCCTCCAACAGTCTCGGTCCATTGACCGCGTCCTCCAATTTCAAAATCCGAGCAGCAATGAACTGTCTTCGTCGACTGCGTCAGACCAGCGTTTTCTCGATTTTCCCACTGGTTTCCGACCTTCAGTTCTCCCAACGAATACCTTACAATCGTTGAGACATCCGGTTCGTCAAAAATTTCATACAGCTCATGGTTGTATCGAATTCGCCATTGGTCCCCGTCAAGCTTCGCTCCGATTATTTGCCTCAGGACCCGTCGCACAAAGGCGTTCAATATATTTGCGGATGCTTGGGTTAGGGTCCATGTTTCACACCCATAGCATAACACAGGTCTTATCATAGATTTGTATACTTGGAGATTTGTTTTCCTGTGTATGCAGGTTGTCTTCAAGGTCATCAATACTGAATAAAATATTTTATTTGCGACCTGTATTCTTCGGCGTATTTGTCTCTTTCATTGCCCGTTTTCATTAGTTTGGCGCCTAAATACACAAATTCGCTAACATTCTCGATACTGTATTCGCCAAGTGTGACATTTTGTGTGCTTTAGCTATTTTTCCTCGACTGCGTCATGAGCTTTATTTTATTCTGATTGATTTGTAGCCCTACTAGTTTTGCTTCGCTGTCGAGTTTCAGGAAAAGTTCTTTGGCAGTTGTTAATGACCGTGACAAAATGTCAATGGATAGGCTAATACTTAGTTCGACTTGTATAGTAATGTACCTCGCGTATCGACAGGTAGCTTCCGTGTGACGTACTCCAGAGCCAAATTGAATACCAATGGCGCCAGCCCATCTCCCTGCTTTAGTTCGATATTTTGTCAAAGGCATCGGTGAGTTGGTTATTGATGTGGACCTGGGAGGTTGTTGACGTCATTGTTTTTTTGGTAAGATTGACTAATTTGGCTGGGATGCCAAAACCAAGCATTATTTGGTACAGTACGTTACAATCAATACTGTCGTATGCTTGCTTAAGGTCAATGAAAATTTATTGTACATCTATGTTACCCCCAGGGCGGAACTGATCTGGTAATTCAAAGGGGTGCAACTGCTATCGTTGGGTTGTCTTCTCCGATTCCAGTGAAGCCGATGGGGACTGGCGTTCCCAGGGTACCCGAATCGCTTAGTAAAAATACTAGGATTGAAACTGGATCCGAAACATAGTGGCTTTGTGATTGTTCGATAACAAGATCAACTCATTGCTGCGAACCTCAACCCTGGAGGTATATTCAGGTACCACGGGCAGCTGATGAGCCTCCATCATAAAGATGGTCAGCTGATTGGTTGCGGCCCTTCGGGAAGTTTCGTGGTGGCTAGTGGTGCAAACAAAGGTTGGCGTTGACCTTACAGCATCAGATACAGCTGGGTCTCGGATCTACCAGTATCAAAGTTGAGAGCTTCCTCAATGTACACTGGTACCGAACTTGGGGGCGAATGATTGGCGCTTAAACCAATCGCTGTCTAATGGTGACCGTGAGATGAGGCCTATAACAGGCAGGTGCTCACGTTAATCAAAACGACACATGTCACATGTCACATGTACATCTATGTTGAACACTACATTTCTCAAATACGTGCTTGCCTGTCAACAATTGGTCTGTTGTCGATCTACCAGCGCTAAAACCACCTTGGTACTCCCCAATAATACCGTTGGCGTATGATCCGATTTTATTTTCTAAGATCTTTGAAAATATTTTGTACGCCGTACAAAGTAGTGATATGCCTCTATAATTTTCGGCCTGTAACTTGTCACATTTTTGTGGATAGGTAATATAATTGATTGGCTTACTCTTTCGGCATATATTCTTGTTTCCAAATGTGCTGGATGACTTTGTGAATAGCTTTATGAACAGTGCTGTCACCATATGAGCTCCACTGGAATCTCATCGATGCCCGGCACTTTATTATTCTTTTGAGCTTTGATGATGGAACAAACTTCATCCAGAGTTGGTGGGGCCAATGAAAGCTCTCCGCAGACATCTATGAATCCGACGTACTAGAGCGGTGTAGAGAATAAAGGAGGCTCTCGAAATATGATACCCACCTTTCCTCAGTCTTGGTTTTATCAGCGGTGATATTGCCGACGTCATCACGACAGAGTGCGGTTTTGGGCTGATAACCTCGTTTCAGGCTTTTCACTACTTTGCATGCTTGTCTTGTTTTGTTGCTAGCTAGATTTACATCCATACTTCTCAATTAGCCATCATTGTATTTATTGTTCTGTATTATAATTATTTTATTCGCGACGCTTCTGAGATTTTCATAGTGTTCTCTCTTCGTCCTGGTTTTTCTACCTATGCCTTCTTTGCACGCCTGATTTTTTGTCTCAGGCGTTTTGGCACTCATCATCGAACCAATCATTTCCCTTGCACCGTGCTTGATGTCCGATCGTCTGTTCTGCCACAGTCTTCATAGCTGCTTTCACTTTCAACCAGAGCTCGTTGCTCGTCTTTAACGATGCGTCTGAAAAGATAGGAGCCAGCTGGTTGTCGAGGGTATCCGTGAAATGTTTGGCAATAGACGCCGTTTGGAGCCTTTCGATGTCAAATTTTTGTAGCGGGCTGGTCTTCACCGAATATGCCTTTAACATACGACATCGATAGGTTAATTTGATCAAGTAATGATCTGAGTTACAATTGGCTCCTCGGTTTTGTGTGCTGCCATCCAGTGATACCAGGGTCATTTTATGAATGCGTCAATATAGGAAGCACGTCGAACGTATGTCTGGATTTCTGCTACATGCAAAGTCAATCAGGTGCTGATCGTTGTCATTTGTTTCATCGTGAAGGCTACATTCTCCAGTCGTTCCCCGACGAGATTGCTCATTGCCGACCTTAGCGTTGAATTCACCCAACATTATTTTCGTGTTGTTTGTAGGCAATGAGTTGATCAGTGTTTCCAGGTAATTGCAGAACGTTTCCTTCCTTTCTTCGTCCTTCTCTTCGGTCGGGGATTGAAGAATAATCAGCCAGATTTTGATGAATTTTGCTTTTATACGGATCGCACACAGCCGTCCATTGACTGCCTTAAAATCAATAACATGCAATTTGAGCTCCCTATCCACAATAAAGGCAGCTCCGAATTTTCGTTTTCCAGTAGTGTTCCCACTTTTGAATATTGTGCGCGATCTCATGTCTTGAGTATCAGTTCCAGTCCAGTTTGTTTCTTAGATTGTCAATATTTTGAATTGATATTGACTGGCCTGTTGTAAAGGGTACTTAAGAGCGCGGCAGAACTCTATTACGCCAAATCGCAGAAAAGGAGGCCCCGTATGACAAAGGAAAAAGTGCTCTTTCACCATGACAACGCACCTGCCCCCACCCCCGCCGTCTCCACGGCCGAATCGGCCTAGGACCTGCTACCCTATCACCAGTGTTCTCCAGATTTGGCCCCGAGTGATTTGTTTCCGAACTTGAAAAGTCACTCACCGTGCAGAAATTTGTGTGGAACGAGGAGGCCATCGCCGCTATGCAGGCCTACTTTGCAGACCTCGAGAAAACGTATTTTTTAGACAGGTTAAAGAAGTTTGAGTTTCGCTGGGTCAATTGTATCAAGCTAAGAAGAGATTATGTTGAGAAATAAATTGCCACTTTTCCAAAATGAATCAACACCACATATTGTTGTTATATTTCCATATAACTAAAATATCATTTGATTATGATCCAATGCTAATGAAGTGAGCATTAAGGTCTTACATTAGATTACATAATTATTAAGTTTGAAGGAGTTTAACGTATCGTTTCGATTTTATGGCGGAAAGCGTAAAATTAAAAAAATTATAATGTAAATATCAAATTAAATTCAATTTTGATTTTTGACATATTCGTTTCATTTGTACTCACAGAAGACTACATCTGTGATTTTTGGACTCGAAGTTCGCCAATCGCAAAGGGAACAGACACACACACACAGAATTTTTTCGTATATATTGAATCCCCTGTACTCCCTAATGCACAAATTGACTTTTTTGGTTCAGTTTCTTAGAGTTATCATCAAGGTCTTTCGTTCAATGCTTCATTTGACATCCTTTAATAAAAATAAAAAAATTAATAGCCACCAATGAGCCGTCATTAAAATTTATAAAATTTTTGATAAGGCCTTAGCTATTGAGAGGCTTTCACTTTTGACTTTCTCATAAAGTTTGAAATTTGTAGCTTCTATAATTTCTGAAAAAAATGCTTTAACGCACTTGCAGACAACCCTTTGAGACATGAAACTAGTGATTCTACGTCTGGCGTTCGTTGCGTATATACGTGTTTTTAGAAGATTCTTTCAAAAGTGTTCAAAAATAAAACTAATTTTTTAAAAAACGTCAGTCCAAAGTTAATTTATATTGGAAAAAGCTTATATTGTCGAAGAGATCGATTCAAGGAATTTATATCGAATATTATTTTACTTCGATTAGCAAAGAAAAGTGAAGAATCCAAACACAACTTCGCGACCACTGGTATGGAGGAACCAGGTAAAACGTAAAATACGAAACTGGCGACAATCAATAAAAGAAAATATAATCAAGAAAAATCCGCAGATGGTGGGTACAAAGTACAAATAATAGAAGACAATGAAGAAATTACCAAACTACGAAAAGAAAATTCTGGCCTAAGGCTAGAGATACAGTCCCTCAAAGATCTAGTCAATAAAGGGATAAAGCCTCAATGGCCGCAGCCGCAAAGTCAAGTGTAACAGTTAACAAAGGCGAAGACTATTTTGCAGCGCTGGAAAGATTAAATTTTATTCAATTTTAAAAAAGTAAGGAGAAGAAACCAATTTGCAGGTTTGCTGGTTCCTCAGAAAAAGTTAGCAACAAGGCAGAAAAAGTTGCGCCAATAAATATATTCAGGCAAAATGGAAGACATATAGATCAGTTATTGGCAGCCGAAAATAAATTAACCAATTTCAAAATCAAAAGAGTTAATGCAGAAAAATTAAGTATCAATCAAAACTACTGATTGATTTTAAGTCAACCAAAGAAGTGCTTCACCTATACCCCAAAAAGTGAAAAAATCAGATCATTTTGTTGAAGGGTCTGGCCTGCGGAGAAGATACTGGCAACCTTCTTCAGCTGCACCAGAAATTGAATTTATTTCTGTTAATACCTTTACAACGAGGAGATCAATCATCGAAAAGAAGAATTTACCACTTTCTGTGGTACAAATCTCTTTAAAAAGCAGTCCAAGTGCCGTTCAACAAATAAGATGCAGGGTTATCCATTTCGTAGTTGGGAAAATATAACCCTGCCATTTGACATTTGTCAAAATTAAATGTCATTCAAAGCGTGTTTTTTTAGTTGAAGTTTTGCCATTTAGAAATATGGATCGCTTAACAGTCAAAAAACGCGTTAAAATTATTAAATTTTATTATAAAAATGGTGATTCTGCTGTATCAACATCTAGGGCCTTACGAGCCGATTACGGTCGACATAATCGACCTACACAGCAAACAATTTCGAACACAGTGAGAAAATTTGAAGAGACTGTATCGCTTATTGATATTGCAAGGCCTGTGCATCATCGCAACATTCGTTCTGCTGAAAATATCGCTGTCGTTGCTCAATGGGGAGGAAGACCCGAATTTGTCGATTCCTCGACGTGCTCAACATTTGGGCTTGTCTTACGGCTCATTGTGAAGGATTTTGCATCTGGATTTGCATCTCCATCCGTACAAAATCCAACTCGCTCAAGAACTTAAGCCTCAAGACCATACACAACGCAGAATGTTTGCGAATTGGGTGCTTGAACAACAAGCCATTGATAACGATTTTTCGAACAAAATTTTCTTAAGTGATGAGGCTCATTGTTCGCTCAGTGGTTACGTAAATAAACAGAATTGCCGCATATGGGGCTCTCAAAATCCTCAGGTGATCGCAAAAAGGCCTTTGCATCCGGAAAAAGTGACCGTTTGGTGTGCATTATGGTCTGGTGGTGTTATTGGCCCGTATTTTTTTCAACGATCAAGGAAGAGCCATTACAGTCAATTTTGACCGCAATGGACGGATGTTAACCGATTATTTTTGGAGAGAAATTGAAGATTATGATCTGGAGAACATGTGGTTCCAACAGGACGGAGCCACAAGCCAAACAACATATTTGAATAATGTTGTATTTCACGTATAATGGCAAAGTTCATCTTTATATTGATTAAAAAATTTTGCTTCTATCTGAATATTTGATGTGTTTTCTTTAGCTTTACTTTCCCAAGCGTAAAATGGATAACCCTATACTTGAACTTCCAAGTGATGAAGTGGAAAAGCTTCCAGAAAAGAGAAGTCAACCAGTATTATTGGTGTAAAGGATTTGGTCATTCGGTTGCCATTTGCGCCATGTACTATCGGTGCATAAAATGCAAAGACTTCCATGCTCCCGGTTAGTGCAAATTGGCTCTGACGGAGGCTAAAAAAATATACTGCGCTAAATGCGATGTATTTGATTACCCAGCATCATATCAAGGATTCCTTCGATATCCAAATGCAAAAGTTTACAATATTTTCAAATTTCAAAGAAAATTTAGAAGTTACTTCAAAAATATTTTTACTCGTTTGTATATGAGAACAGTAAGAATTGATGGTAAAATTAAAGTTGATATGGGATTTGGAGCACATAAAAAAATCGTAACATAAAATAAACAAACAATAGCAGTACGCCTGATGCTTGAAACCTGCTATATTTGAATATTGGAAAGAAAATTTTGAACGTTTAAGTACAACTTGATCCAAACTAGGATTGGAGACTCTAAATTGTTGCAAAAGCATCCGAAGTGTTAAGTGGAAGCTCGGAAAATTTCTAAAGCGAGATTTGTAATTATTTTCTTTACCTTTGAAATACTATTGGAATTAATAAATAAAATGGTTATTAGATAAATGCAACAATTCAATCTTTCCTTTGGCCCTCCAATCAGGTATGGGAAACGCCACGTTGGCTGGCCCCTCCATGAGCAAATCATCGGTTGAGCTCTCACCTTTTTTCCGCTGTTACAGGTGCTCTTGCAGGGATGCTTGGCCTTCCACACCCGATATGGGCCAAGGCATCAGTTTTGGATTTCGACCCGGTCGGGCGGGGTGCGAGGGGACACCGTCACCATCTGGATGTCCCACCCTTATTTGTGGGCCGTGACCATCTTCATCAAAGACGAAATCCTCTTACGTATCCCGCGCGGCGAACCGGTTATTCGTGGTCGCGTTTCCTTGTAGTCTCTTTCGATAGGTTACTTAAGCCATTGGCGATTTTTCCACCAGCCAGTCGGTTCAACTTCGACACTGGTCAATTTGTAATTCGTAAGTGCGAAAATATTTTACAGTGGGCCCTTGTGCTGAGGGATTTGACCCCGCCGCACGACACCACAAAGCTAGCTTGCCAGCGCACTAACGTGTCCCCAGACAACGCGATTCCCAGCGTAGCACTAATTCCGCTGGATGAGGGGGCAGAACGCAGTCCTGAACGGACTATATAACATCACAACAAACACTACAGGCATACTGAAAGTAGCGCCAGCATACCAAATTGTATCAAAACGTACACTTTTCATAATTTCAGGAGTAATACCGGTTAATCACCGCTGAAAAAATTTCGAAAATGCCTTGCAAAAAATCAAGTAAATTTATTTTGGTATAGAAATACATTTGAATGATTTTAGTGACTGCTGATGCACAGGACAAAGTTGAAGTTCATTCATAATGGAACTTGCATCTATATTTCTTGAAGGTTTTGTGATGTTTCTAGTAATTCGCTTGGATAATCGATGCAAGGTAAATATATTTGAATTAAATCTAAATGCTTATGTAAATGTAAATCCGCACAAAGGTGGAATCCGTTCTCTGATAGTTTGAATTCATAAATCTTGAAGCAAAGTTTTGGCCCTGACCATGGAAGCGGAATTTCGATGCAGTCCTCAGGGAGTTTATCAACGTTGAACTTCATCGCTGTTCTTCCATTAATGGTTACATTGAATTCGAACTGCAGTAACATGAAATCCGCAATTGCTTCTAGACAGACTAAAAAATTAGAATTGATTTAATATTACTTTTTGAGTGTGGTAACAAGATCAATGTGAGTAATACTTTCTCTGGTTTTGCTTTTCGGAGCGAGGATCGACTTAACGTTCACACACCATGTAGCAGATTGCTCTGATAATATATACTTTCCAGCATATACTTCTCCAGATGAAGTCTGAAATGGTTTAAAAATAGTCCGTCGTTAGAGTTTTATGCAATATTTGAGCTACTCTGCATTGCTTTAAAGCAATGAGATGAGTCCTAGGACCTGGCTTCTGAAACATAGTGTTTGATAATCTACTGTACCTGAAAATACCTGGCGATGTAGGTCTAGTAAATTATGCTGTTGATATCATACTGATAATCCAGCTTCGGTGAATAGACGCAACCAGATAACCAAGCTTTACCTTTTGAAAGTTTTTTAAAAACATGTTGAAACTGCACGTTGGTCAGGTATCTGTTGGTAACCGTGGATATCCACATAATTTTTAGGGGTGTAACTACAAGGCCGCGAATGTTAGTTAGTTCACTCCAGTCAATGAATAAACCGTAGTATGTTGAGGTTTGAACTGTTGTCGTGTAAGTAAAGAGATAAAGAGTAACGATAGAGATTATTGAGAATGGCATGCTGCCACCGCATTGTTTCTTTAGATGCAGTACGTACAGCACCAGGTTTGGTTCATTGTTGGGCAAGATAACCAAAATCAAGATGTAGCGCATCAGAATATTTTAAAAGTGGCGGCAATGCTGGATTGTAAATATTGTTGTTCGTTGCATGGCACGACATGTCAACTTATAACAGATTCAGATGCAATTTTCTCAGCACTAGATAACATACTCCGACTCGAGACGAGCGAGAACAAACGGACATTCAACAGCACAATAAATAAAAAGTTAATATCTACCTGGCCTAAACTAAGGCCTACCTGCATAGCCCACCATACACCTATATAAATTAGTTTCCTTTCACAAATCTTTTAGATACCAAAGAAGACTCAAGTGAGTCGAAACACGTCTGTTTACCAAAAAAAACAAGGCTCGACGGCTTTTTCAGATAACACAAAATTGGCCTTCGGATATAAAACAAACAAAATATTGACTAGGTACTTCCTATAATGATGACATGAACTATAAAACTTCAAAATTGATGCCATGCTTCTTACCTTGTTTGGTTGAAAGGGCTTTATTCTAAACAGAATCAGCTTTGCCTCCACATTAAGTCAGGTGAATATTTGACTTTATCGTGGGAGCTATTTAGTGAGGCATCTAAAATGTGATGAATTATTTCTCGAGTCCGCACTAAGATTGAAACGGTATGACTTTAATTTATTGAGCTGACGACGACACTAAATGTGGGGTATCCGGCTCCAATCGGATGCGTCCTCACGTAGCGGGTACATGAATGCTCACAAGAAGACTTGCCGCATGTGGCAAATAAAATACCACTCGCATGCCAAAACCAGCTGAATTGAAGAGCTGACAATGCTCACTCAATATTTGTTGTCCAGAAACCAGCAACATCGCAACAAACTCGGTAACAAAAACGGACTATGAATTTGGAGCCTGGAATTTGACCACATTATATGGAACTGGAGCTCTATGAGGGCTTGATCAGGAAGTCTCTCGATACAAAATAAGTATCCTCGCACTCCAGGAAACGAGATGGCTGGGCAGCAAAGTTGACAATCACATATTTTATATTTTATTCACCAGTCGGCAGAATGCTGGCAACAGTGAGTTTGGAGTGGCATTTGTCATCGATATGAAGTAGAAATAGCTAGTCGCCGAATTCAAAACAATCAACGAAGGATTGTATGCAATCTGACTCAAAATGAATTTTCAATATGTGGCTTATGAACTGCTACGCTCTAACTAAAGAGAAATATCATGTCACAAAGTACGCGTGCTTCAACCTCCTTAAGAAAACGTTCGATGAATTTCCCTCTGATGACATCAAAATCTTACTTTTAGACTTCAATGCCAAAATTGAAAATGAGGGGCCCACATAGGGACGAGCGGAGGCCACAGTCTTCATAACGATTCCAACTAAAACGATCAACGGCTCATCAACTTCGCCATTAGTGTAAATCTAGTTGGATGCTTAACTTGCTTCCCATAACTTCATGCCGCAAAATGACCTGGGCAGCGCCTGATGGAAAATCCAAACTTCAAATTCCATAAAAACAAAATCCATAATCACAAAATCCATAATCACAAAGTTCATTAATTGCCCCTGATTTTAGCGCATGGAATATTACGGAGTGGTCCGCAATATTTCACGTATACGCTGAAGCATGGACAATTAATGATTCTGATTATGGATTTGTTCATAAGTTAATTAGTAAAAAATATATAATGAAATCCTAGAAATGAACTCAAAGTACTCTAGCACAAAGTTATATTAAAAGTAACATTTCTTATATAGTCTTGTTATGAAATCAATGTTCGTTTTCTCACTAACTGGCTTAACGTTTTATTTGTTGCTTTATTCCGCTTAATGGTTTTCGAATGGACATCAGCCTGCATTCTGCTAAAAGTGGCTTTAACTTGCATAATCTGCTTTGCAAATTTTTTGATAAGTACGCTGACACCCAGTTTTTTTTCAATTCTTGCCTTGAGGCGACGGTACAAGGCTTCAACGCTGTTCTTGGTTTTCAGGAAATTATTCTCCAGAAAGTTCATCACCGACGAAAGTTCTGGCTCGTACAAGCTGACCTGTGACCTCTTGAAACAATCAGGTAGATTTTTGAAATCATCATCATTAGAGCTGCTAACCAATTGAACGAAATATTCTCGAATTCCGTCTGGAAAAATTGAAATTGAAATCAGTGGGGACATTCGTGCATTAAATGTTTGTATTGCTGAAAAGGTACATCGCGTTCAGCCACCAAATAATGAATCTCTCCAAAAATTTCTGCGTTTGCATCCTTACTTTTATCTCTCATTAAACAAATAAGAAGAAGAAGCTCACGATTCACTAAACCATGGATAGTGAATAGCTAGCGTATTATGGCAAGCACCACATAAAAAGTAGCATTCATTAAACAGTACTTAGCACTACCAAGTGCTTCTAAGGATATTCTACTTCCCAGAATCAAATTAAAGTAACGTATCGTGCCTCCTTTAACGCCAAAAGTTCACCATCCAAGCGCTAGTAGATCCTCAGGAGTTGATATTTCTTCTAAGCCTGGGACCATCCAACACATTTTTTTGGGCTAAGCCTCGTTTTGCTACACCGTGAAGAGCCTTAAAAATGGGGATTCCTGCTATAGCTGGAGTAAAGAGAGGGAGGACTAGTAGAAAAGTGATCCCTCAAATTCGACATGATGTGAGCCCTTTTTATCTTTTAGGACTGCCCAAACATAATGTGCCACATGGTGTGCTTTGTCAACTGATGCAAGTATCTTTCCAAATAGACTACCCAGAGGAGAGCCCACCTGCTTCCTTGTAGAGATCCCAGTACAGCTGGTCCCATATTTTGCATGCGAAAATGTGCAGTAGGCATCGTCTTCCTCTCCTGTAAAAAACCTACAGTCGGTGGACTTACCAATCTTGTGCAGGTTAGACTGGAAACACTCAAACCCAATCAGGACCTGGATTAGCCGCACCGTTTGTTCGATTGATGCAGGGTCTCAAAACAGAGGTGAGGTGCGCAGTCCATCTTCTTTTTATGCTGGTCATCCAGGGCCGCTGTCAATTATTGAATGAGCGTTGTCTCTTCTCGGGGGCAATCGTCTCTCTTGTACCTTCTTTTTGGTACATAGTACGGCGCTCTCTAGCAAGAAGGGCAATAGGCATCACGCCTCCAAATACTCTCACCCCCCGAATCAGAGACTGTCAGGTAAGAAAATATAATCTTCAGTGCTCCTCTTCTCTGTACCCGTGTCAAAAGTTTTCGTTGAAGCTCTTTGCTGAGAGCATTGTGCTCTATTTCTGCTCCGTACAGTAGCACTGTCATTATGGACCTTATCAAAAGTCGCATTCTTGATGGTTTGGGTCTCCCAAAGTTAGCTATAAGTAGATCTAGAGCCAATATACCTGAAGCAGCTCTATCAGCCGTTGCCCTGATTTTATCAGAGAAACTCGTTTTCGAGTCTATCAGTAGCCCCAGGTATTTTAATGATAGCTTTGATTCAACCAGTGCTCCCCTTATATTGATCGTCCTTATTTTGGGGATTTTCTTCTTTGTCAGAATGGTGACTTTGATTTTCTTCAATGCTAGACTGAACCCGCGAGCAGTCATCCACTCTCTCACCTAGGGCGTTAGTATACTTAGTATAAGTTGCACCTATTTGACCGTGCTTCCAGCAATTAGAGCCGCAACATCTGCATAGTCGATCAGGTAGAAGTCAAACGGCAGCTCTAGTCTCAGTAGCCCTGAGTACGATATGTTTCACAGGTCTGGACGAAGGATATATCCTTGAGCAGCACTCGATGTCGGATTGCATTGTATCATAAAGCAGGCTCTGGTTCTTCAAAAGCCACATAAGATCTTCTGGGCCTTGAAAAGCATTTCTTAAGTGTATCTAGACTATCCATCCATCAGACGAAAGGCGTTCCAAACATCAAGTGTCACCAACAGGCCCACCCGTTGCTCTGCACGGCTTGTTGCCTCTACTTTTTGAACTGCGCTCTCCACCTCTCCTATTGCAGCAATGATAGCGCGTCCGGCTGTCAAGCCGTACTGCCGAGGAGATAGGTCCCCAGCAGTATGAATCGCGTCAGTGAATCTTCCCATGATAAATCTCTCTAGCGGTTTTTTAGCCGTGTCTAGCATGCATAATACGTGGTTCCCCTTGTTGAGTAGTACGAACCTCGCCACTTTCCAACATAAGGGGAAACCCCTTCCTGCAGGCAAACGTGGAAGCAGCTGTGCAGCAAGTCAGGGTCATGGTGAAAGGTGAGCTGCAATACCTCATCTGGCACTCCACCTGGACCTGGAGCCTTCCTTGGTTTGAATGAAATGCCTCTGAAGAGTGAGCATTCGATAGTTGACGCTGTCTACGGAGTAAGCGAGGAAAAGTGCCCGCACTTTCCCGTCCATCTTTGCTGCTTTATGTACGAGGTGTGGCAATTAAGTTCCGGGAATCTAGTCATAACTCGGGAACTGATAACACTGCGACGTCTGTCTACATCTGTCTAGAGAAGGAGGCCCTTTTTGTTAGTTTCAGTCTAAAGCTAAGTTGGATAGTATGCGAAAGAAACTTTTTAAGTGACGTCGTGAAAATGAGTAACTCACATTACAAGCAACGTGTTGTAATTCAGTTTAAAGTGAAATCTGGTAAAAAACCTTCGGCAATCCTCGAAAAATGGTGTACGCAAGCAAGTGTATGTTAAAAACACGTGTGGTATTTGAATGAGCGAAGCAGTTGAAGAAGAGAGTGAATTGCTAGAAGACGGTCCACGTGGAGGAGCTCTTACAACTGCTCGTACCAACACGAATGTCGACCATTTGCGCATTTTCATCACAGCTGACCGACGCCTCAGCACTTGTTCATTATCTGAGGAGTTAAATATCAACAAAGAAACCATCCGCAAGTTGTGAAACGAGGATTAGAATATGCAAAAGGTTTGCGCGAAACTGGTGCTAAATGCTCACCCATGGAAAAAAAACAAATGTAAAAACCGATCTGTGAGAATTTAAGTTGTAGGCAAAAAAGCATTCCAATGATGCTGGCCTACCCTATAGCCTCGATATTGCCCCCTGAGACTTTTTTATACCCCAAAATGAGGTCAAACCTCAAAAAAGCTCATCATGGTGGCATAGAGGAGCTGAAAAAGCTGTAACCGTAGTGCTGAACAGCGTAGCTCCAGAGAATTTCTAAGAGTGCTTTAAATCGTGGTAGCGACTTTGGAATGTTTGGGTAAAGTTAAACAGAGACTATTGTGAAGGTCGACAATGAAATTTTGAAAAAAAGTTCATTTGATTTTTTTTATTGACAAATTCCCGAAAATTAATTTCCACACATCGTTTGCAGGGCTTGTGTAGGGCAACAAGCCTCCGCATAACTAGCTTGTAGCCAAGGCCCTACGGATCTCTGTTCACATTGTTCACTCGATCTTGCCAGTAACGAGCCTTACCACTTTTAATCATTTTGCGACTTATATGCTGCTAACCGGTTGCATTCCTCGTCACAGTTCCATGCCCATTGAGTTTCACATCGAAGTTTGCGACACTTCCCTCACTTTTCAGCGATTTTAGTAGATCAATAGTACACTAAGAGCTTGCCGCACCAGGGCTTTCATCGGTGCATAGCACTGCAGGTAGTCGTCATGATGCTCATAGTTGAGTTCACCACGTCTTGAGCTGCTAGCTGTTCAGTCCCATGCGAATGTTGCAGCAACTGCATACCTGCCGTGAACGAACCTTTCAGTGTTCCAAAAAATCGTGGGAGGTCGAGAGCATGGGCATTGGGAGACCGCATCACGGCTCTTAAGAAGTACCTACCGATGATAACTGGCTGAGTAGTCCTCTAATACGCTCCAAATGTGTATCCTCCATAATATGGACTCTTCCACACTGTGGAAACATGGCCTATTGCTGATGTAGGACTCGTTTTCCCCGCAGATCTGTTTGAAGCGTGCCCCATCCGATTGATTTAGTATTGAAATCTCCCCCAAAGAGTACGTGGCCATCTGCATTCAAAACAGCGACATATAAAGCATTAATTTTGACTTCAAAAAATGATATCGATTCGTTTGGCATTAGGTATGAACCAAAGAATTTAGTCTTTGAACACCGATCCCATACAAAACCTTCCTTCCTTCCATATCTCTCCCCTAGGAATTCAGCACTGTTCCGAGATGGCGGCAGTACCAGATTTGTTAGTATACCATGTTGGGGATTTTCGGCGGTGGTGTTGCTCGCTGAGCAGTAGGAAGCCAACCTTAGCTTTCTCTTGTAAACTGCTCGAGTAGATTTTGAGTGAGTGTGCTCCAATGTAGATTGATTTGCAGAGTGCGGCTCATTGTAGAAGTGCTTTGGTTTTGATAAGGACTTCTTAGAAAACCCAGTATTTTGCTGTACCTGACATGCATTTCAAATTATCTTGACGCCTCGGCAGAGGAAATAGTGTGTCCCTTCTGTGCATTCCTTCTCTTTAAGCCCTGTTTTGCCGCAATTATAGCACAATGAGCTCCTGTCTAGCCTTTTACAGCCTTTGCAGTATGTTCATATCCGAGGCACCTGAAACACTGGAGAGGGATCGCTTTTTGCCTTACTCTACGAATAACCAAACCGATCCCGATTTTCCCCTTTTTATCATCTGTTGGGCATACTTTTCTATGGTGTCGACAATGGTCAGGCTCTGACCTCTTTATTTCGATTGATCAGCCTAATTTTTGTCTACTCAAGCTAGGATAATCTCACTTTAAGGCAAATTTTTCTTGGGGTGAATCTGTAACACAATCAATATATCAATAAGAAACCAGCCCTAAGTCCAAGCGAGGCTACGGTTGCCTTCTTTCAAGGAGTTTTTGACTGCGTCGCAGAATGCATCTTTGTTAGCGTCTTCTGGTGCAAACTACACCAAAAGGTCACCCGGACGAGTTGGCTGCATGATTTTAATGATAGTTTGTATTTATTTGGGTTTTACTGCACCCTTAATCTCTCGCAGAACATCCGCATACGATCTACCGTCGGCTGTTTTGACCTGTGTTACCTGCCCTATAACTTTGGGCCGCTTCCTATTCTTCTTCTTTCGAGCAGCATTTAGAAATTCTATGTTTTGCGAGTGCTTGGGCTTATTTTTTTGTTCCTGGGGTAGCAATTTTAGCTGCTTTTTAGCTGCCTTAGATAGCGCTGCCAGAAAACCCTGTTCAAATGGAACCAAAAGCTCCTCGTCGTCCGTTCTCCGCTCTCCTCAATTCTCTTTATTTGGGTTGCAAGCCAACCTTTTTTTTGTTATGAGGCATTGGAAAGGCTACCGCACCTTTACAGAGCTTGATCTTTTGCTCTTCCTTTGTCTTGAGCGATCTGTGCATGTAACGGCTTAATCAAGCTAGGAGCTCCTTTAACTCCATTTTGGATCACTCTGCAAAGGTGTCGTTTTGTATCGCAAGGGGCAACGATGCATTTCACAATCGATTCTGCTTTCCGCTTTCCAAATACTCCAATATGATTGCATCGTACGACGTTTATTTCGGTATTTAGGACCCTTGCTTCAGTCGCTTCAGTAGCGATCGTGGCAGCAATTATTGATTTTTTGATATTCTTTAAATCGCACATTCGGCGTATCCTGCAGAACTCCGAGTTTTTTTCAGGATGCTCTGGCGTTTGCATAGTTTTATGCTATGCCACAATGCCGCGAGAATCTCTGTTTGGACAAGACTCCGTTTTTCGTTCGTCTTATTATAACTGTCGTTGCATTGGTCGTCTCCATGCGCTGTTAATCTTTGGTTCAATTGACATTTTAGGTATATTTATTGATGATTTTGATTTATTTTTATTTTTTAAAGTTTAGAAGAGTCCAGTTTAATGGGTTCTCTCTCGAAGCCATTATCTCCGTTCATGTATCTAGTCATCTTATTGCTCCCATGCTTATCTTTGCAGAGCAGGGAGGTCATTCGAGGGTTGGTACAAGCTCTTTTGGGGACATGTGCTCGGAGCCAGACTAGCACTAATCGAGAGTCCGTCTCAACCAAACCTACACCTACACCTAGGTCGACCAAGGCGTTAGTAGGATGGTGACGATATGATAGTTGGATTGGAGCCGGTTACGTATAAATGTCACCTCGGTACTACAATGCAAAGCAACTAGGTCTAAACTATCGTTTTGCCAGCCCAAAGCACCAATTCCAGTTCATTATCCAAAGCGCAGTCCAGATCCAGTTAGGATTCTTACCTTTCATTCCAGAGGGAACTTCACGGTGACCTCCATTTCTTCGGTTACTTAGGTGCGGCACTCTAGCCTCTAGCCTCTAATAGTATTTATATCTTACATCTAGACTCAAACGACATCAAAATTATTCTAGGTGACTTTAATGCACATACACAGAGAAACGGCAGGGGGCACCGCCTACATGCTGAGATCAGCTCAGCCCAGCCTTTACATTAGGCAGAAACCCCATCAACTCTAGCTGCTTTCCACACCATACATTCACAAAAGAACGTATATATCCCCCGATAGCTGCTCGCATAAACAAATTGACCAAGTTCTCATAGAAAAACGAGCTACCACCAGTATTCTCAACACATGCTGATTCCGTGACAAATACATTTCTGAATATTTAAAACAATCCTAACCACGGATCGCAAAATACGATCGACCTACTCCAAAAGGCAACTCGGTGAAGTCCACATGCATATCTTTGCTAGAATACAAACTGAAAATTGTCACACAGACGAAGGGAAATAGCAACAATGTCCAAATAATGTGGAAAGGCGTTAAAAATGCGATCACAGACACACCTTAAAGCTCTTGGGTGATCGACCAAAAAATATTGAGATGAGTGGTTGGATGAAGAATATCAAGGTGTGATCAACCAAAGAAACCAGGCAAGCAAATAGTATAACCAAAGTATAGATTGGGGGAAAAAGGAGCCATAGGTAACCCTCTCCCCACAAACAAAAACATTATGCAAACAGAAGGAACGACAGGTCATTGAACAGAAGTTAGAGCAAACAAATGAACATATGACGATTAGTGAAGCCGCATCAGGGTACGCTTCAATGAAGCAGCTTTGAAGGAGATACACACTTTGCGTGAGCCTCTGTTATGTCACAAAATGGGCAATATTAGGCAGTCCTATCGATATTAGAAACACGGGGACGCCAAATTTCCAAAATCTTCTCACAGTATCCACAACAACCATCGAAACTGTGAACATTCCAGGGAAGGTTATCAGCAGTAGAAAAAGTACATGCTACAATTTGGGACCTCAAAAATAATAAAGCTCACGAAAATAATGGAATACCGACAAAACAATTCCAAGCCCCAATTTTGTCCAATTTTGCTCTGGAACATGTGGTTAAGAAAACGCCAGCAAACACCATGGGCACGCTTTACTACAAGTTTACGCTACTAGCAGCGCATATCGACAATGTTAACATTATGTACACACTAATTCCATATACGAAGGAAGTTTCCTAACGGCTGGAGTCAGATGCAAAAAAAACCTGCCTCTTAGGCAATAAAACTAAAACGAAATTCATGACTCATACAAGGAAAGATATGCCAGTCCGACAAAACCTGACCCTAGTAGACTAAAACCTGGAAGGTGTGGATAGCTTGCGATACTTAGGAGTCCCTTTGGATATACTCGTAAAGAGTAGAGAAAAGATAGAAATATAGAAAAAGATAAACGCAGCAAATAAAGCCTACTTCTTAGTACTTTCTATAGGTAAATAAGATTCTCATATGTAAGTCATTAACAAGGCTTATGCTGCTGTGTGGATGCGAAATTGGGACCTTTACAATGTTTCCGAAAAGGCCTTGGACGTATTTTAACGCAAAGTTTTCAGAAGGATAAATGACCTCACGAAGCATGGGGCAGATTGGAGGCTTCGTTACAACAACGAATAGTATAATCTTTATGACAACCCACCTGTATCCATATGCGTAAAGCTACGCAAACTACAATGGGCATGACATGTGGAAAGAATGGAAGAGCACAGGCTCCCCAGACGAATATTGAAGGGTAGATCTCAAGGGCAATGTCCAGTTGGAAACCAGACGAAATGATGGGAAGATTCAATCGTTCCTGACAGCAGATTTGTGCTTGATATTGCCCATTTTCCATGTTGCGAAATCACAATGATTGAAAGTGAACTCCCGACTTTGATGATGATGATGATAAGAGTGATAGCATGATAAATATATAATTAAAAATGAAACTGAACGTCTCACCGGTAAATTTACATTTAACGCGTCCTAACGCCAATTATCAAACCGGTCTTTTTGGCGATCTATTATTATTCTACCAATTGCGCTATTATTTCGTGATCTATGAAACTGTAATTACTTAAACTTTTTGATCAGCATTAATTCTTAATAATACTCACTATGGTAATACACATTGGAGACGAGGAGCGCTTTAACCTTCCTAGGATCTGTATGTACTTCGATTGCAATTTCATAAAACGTATAAATCACTCAATAAACTCACACTAAAAAATTAGATAAAATTTAAAATTCTACGAATTGGTTATTTATACGTTTTCCACAAAGAAGACCTATTTGCAAGGCATTGGCACCGAACTCAACTTGGACAGGAACCCATTTACAACTGAAGAGAGAAAGCAAAGTCTTCTAGTATTGCAATTAACTAAACCAGCTTAACTAGATCCAATAAGAAATCAAACTGCCACTGTCAAATTAGTGAAATTACAGAAGTTGAAAATTATCGATTGATGAAACTTCGTAAATCTGGCTTGCGCCAATCCTGCCAATCCACCAATAGATTGAACCTGGAATAAGATGGTTACAGTGAATGGGAGCTTGAGAATAGCCTTGTACTATGGTCCAAATGGGAGATTTATTGATATAATCTGAATTTCACCCGTTCAGGTAAGCATTACCATTCAGCCTTTGGAAGGAAGCCTCAACGAATGGCCTAAAACAACGCGTGCTAGGAACCTAGATCCAGTATGCAATCGTACGAAAAAAAACACTTTCATATTCAAATTAGAGGTCGCACTTTTATCTGCTTGGTTATTCGTTCACTCCTCAACACAAATTTTAAAACATTAGACTCAACTTACAATGAAGTATGTAATAGGCTTCATCCTTGCATCAACCGTTTCTTCTTCTTCTTCCTCACATATCCCCGGTGTGAGAATGTAAACGGCAGTCAAAAACAGGAAAATAAATTTAGCCATAGTATAGCACTGATTTATTTTTTAACCATATAAATTTAACTATGCAATGGACGAAATTTTTTCGCTACTGAGAATAAAATCTATTTGCATTTTCGATCTTATATTATATATACTTGCTTACATTCTTTTCTATGGCTTTTCTATGATTGTATTAATTGAATCTTTTATGTTCTGTATTTTTGTTGAGCAATAAATTTAACGATGATTGAAAATGAAATAGAAGTCGTCTAACTTCAGCTGAAATTCCAGCTCACCTAATTAATATAAATACTTCTGTGGATTTTCAATAGTTTTTTTTCAGATTATCCGCTGAAAACATGAAGTTGTTATTTATGACTTTGCATGGGAAAACAATTGCTTACTTGAGTATGAATTAAAAAAAGCCCAGAACACCCAATCCACAGAGACAGTATAATATTTTTGCGAGTTTTGAAAACTGTTTTGACTTTTCCTAACTGACCTGAAAGTTGGTCGAGTGAATGAGAATCTTAGTACATATCTACATATATACTCGTAAATAGTGTACGCTCCCATAACGGGACACCATCGAACTTAAAAATTTTGTCCGGTTAGAGGCGGCGTCCGCTTTAGACATCGGCAAAGTTTTGTGTTTAGAAACAACATTTTAAATTTACATTTCCCACCACCGTCCACCCCGCCATACAACTCCTTCTAGTTCATGACCTATTTTGAAAAGTTCTTATGAGGACTTTTCATTTGATACCCATATTGGCTACATTTAGTAAAAAATTTTGTTTTCAAGGGTCACTCTCCTAAATAACCTAAAATATTTTTTTGTACCGTAACTTCTGAAAGGTCACTACTTTTGACTGACATACGCGCCAAATTTCACCATTCTACCTTACGGTGTTAGAGAGAAAACTTACTATAACGCACGGACGGACGAATGGACGGACAAAGAAGTCGCGATTTTAATAGGGTGTTGGAACATTTTGCAGTACCCTGAAAAGAATCCGCGTACGCTTGAAAAATATATCTCGGTTTTAATTCGTCATTTTCCCCTTCAATGTGATCATCATATTTTCGCTCGATATTTGATTCTAACGAAATAGGATCAGGTCGATCATTTTAACATTGATATGTACCTTTTTCAATAGAGAGAACATTCTCCATAAAGGAAACTCCTCGGTATGTATGGTAGCTTGGCAACTCCTGTCAAAAGCCATTGTTATGTTCCGCCGAAACGACATCGGAACGTTCGCCAACGTGTAATAATTTGCAGCTGGGCAACCACCATTGGTTCAACAAGTGCCTGAATGACAGGTCACTGACCCGGATCCGCCGAGAGATTTTGCGGCTTCGTTTTTAGGGTTCTGTAAAAACAAAAAATAATTTTTTTTATATTACCCTATTAATATGTCCGTCCGTTCGTCAGTATATCATAGCAAGCTTTTTCAGGAATTATAAAAGCCAGAGTCTTCAAATTTTGTGAACATCTCAGAAGTTTCTGGAATGAAAGTTCCGTAGTCAAAAAAATTTCATAGGCTTTTACGGGTGGTCTCCCCACAAAAGGGTTCCCACCCCTAAAAACATTTTTCTCACCAAAGATAGTCGAGTAGGATATCAAATGAAAGGTCTTGATAAGATCGTGACATATCAGTTATATATATCGTTGACAGCGTAGCCAGGTGAAGCGAAAGAACAAGAAAAATCAGTCAACCCCCTTGCCCCCCTTCGCGATTGGACACCTGAGGACCGAAAAATCTGAAACAAAATCTTGAACGTTGTACAGTGTGTAATGAAGAAACGAAAGCAGCTATAGAGTATAGTAACGATGAAGGCCCAAGTGAGTCCATTCGACATCGTGCTCAACACTTAAACCTGCGCCCATTCATATTAAGGAAGATTTTACGGAAGGATCTTGGTTTGTGGGCTTACAGAATTCAACTTGTGCAGGAATTGAAGCCAAACGACCAACGGGTACGACGCAGATTGCTGCAGATCCAGAACTTCATAAGAAAATTTTATTTAGCGATGAGGTTAATTTCTGGTTGAATGGCTACCTTAATAAACAAAACTGCCGCATTTGGAGTGATGAGTAACCATATGCGGCCATCTAACCAACGTTACGCGCGGAGAAAGTCACTGATTGGTGTGCTTTATGGATCAGTGGAATCATTAGTCCATATGTCTTCAAAAATGCTGCGAGGAATAGCATTACAATCAATGGTGACCGCTTAAAGAGCCGTGACCAATGACTTTTTTGTTCCGGAACTGACTGGCTATAATGCAGGGGACCTTTGGTTTCAACAGGATGGTATGACATGCCATACAACTCGTGTCACCGTCGACTGATTGAAAGAAGCATTTAATGAGCGCATAATTTCTCGTTCTGGACCTATGAACTGGCCTGCAAGATCCGGTGATTTAACACCGCTGGACTTTTTCTTTTGGGAATACGTCAAATCGTCTATGCTGACAAGTCCGAGACGCTTGAATATTGGACCTCTCATTTGGGCCACCTATGCGCCAGTCGTGAGGCTCACATTTTCAAGATCATATTCAAATAAAAATATATTTCCAATAAATTTCATGGCAATCAGAATCATCTATTGGAATTTTATTTCATTTCAAAGTTATTGGTATTTTATTTCATTTCAAAGTTACAAAGTATATCCATATATATACACACACATATATATATATATATATATATATATATATATATATATATATATATATATATATATATATATATATATATATATATATATATATTGGTACGTCTACAAAGTATTGTGCCTTTTTGACCCTTTTTGACCCTTTTTTTTTCATTTTTTCGATTGTATATTTCTTTTATTTAAAATGGATTTTACTTAAATATATGTTGCCCATTACTATCTATGATCTTTTGCCAGTTTTTGGGGAGAGCCATTATTCCATCTGTATTGAATTTCTGAACTTGTCGAAAAATTTGGCCAAGTGATTTTCACAGTCCCCTTTTTAAGTGAATTTCTTTACATTATGGAAGTATTGAAGAGACCGAAACAAATGGTAGTCTGATGGTGCAAGGTCTGGACTATACGGTGGCCATATCAAAACTTCCCAGCCAAGCTCTATCAACTTTTGCCGGGTCATCAAAGATGTGTGTGGTCTGGCATTGTCATGATGGAAGACAACGCCCTTTCTATTGATCAATTCTGGCCCGTTCTTTTGATTTGCTTGTTGCAATCTGGATAGTTGCTGACAGTACAGAGCCAAATTGAGTTTTTGGCCAGGTTCTAGCTCCTCATGTTAAACAATTCCCTTCCAATTCCACTATACACACAGCATAACCTTATTTGGTGGCAATCCTGGCTTTGAAGTCGTTTGTGATGATTCACGTTTTTTGACCATGATCTTTTTCGAAACACATTCTCGTATCTTACCCATTTTTCATCGCCCGTAATGATTTGCTTCAGCAGTTTGGTCGATCAATTTTTTTTTGTGTTATTTCATGCGGCACCCAAACGTCGAGCTTCTTTGTGTATCCAGCCTTATGTAAATGGTTCAAAACTGTTTGGTGATAGATGTTCAGTTCCTTAGCAATGCTATGGCTGCTTATGTGTCAGTCTTCTTCAATTTTTTGTAAGATTTCATCGACTTTTTCAGTGATTGGTCGACCTGAACGAAATGCATCTTTGACATCTAAATTTCCAGGACGAAAGCGAGCAAACCATCTCTTGGCTGTAATTTTTGATAAAGTATCTTTTTTCACGAGCCTGCGATGCATTTTCACCTTGATCGTAGTGATATTGTAAAATATAACGATTTTTTTCAGAAATTCCACTCATTTTTAAATGAATACAAGTTTTGACACGAATGACGAAACACGAAATGTCTGGATGAAAATAGTAGACTGGAATGTCATCTTTCAAACGCATGTCAGTTTGACTCAATCTAATTGGTATTACCCGATATATGACAACAAACACCATCTAGGGACAAAAAAGGCTCAACACTTTTTAGACTATCCAATATATATATAAATAAAAAAAAAAAAATATATATATATATATATATATATATATATATATATATGTATATATATAAATATATATATATATATATATATATATATATATATACATATATATATATATATATATATATATATATATATATATATATATATATATATATATATATATATATATATATATATATATATATATATATATATATATATATATATATATATATATATATATATATATATATATATATATATATATACAGTTAGACAAAAAAGTCTCCGTACGACGCTACTTTTTCTTGATTTTCATGAACATCTCTAATGGAATTCAATATTTTTTTTACTTTAATGATTTTAATGTTTTCTACAGCTCTTTTGTAACAAAGTTCAGGGATAAATGCAGGAATTTATCCATTTCTTAATATAAAGTAATTCAGTTTAGTGAATTTTACAAAATTTTATATCAAAAAAGTCTCCGTACGAAATTTTTTAAACAATGCTTTGCACAAACAAGAGTTTACAATTTTTCCTGGAGTACAGCTAGTATAGTTTCAGTGGCGTGCAGATTTGTATCAACTTCAGAAAATCCAATATTCCGCCATGAGTAAAGAAATTTGTGTAGATACGAGGAAATTGATCATAAAGCTTTATTGCTAAGGCAAGTCGATGGGTAAAGTTTCGAAAGTAATTAGTAGACCTACATAAGTCAAGTGTCCAATATGTTACTAAGCAATATGGAGAAACCGGTTCGTTCAAAAGTAAGCCCCGTTCGGGACGTCCAAAAAGTTGGAGCGATATAGCGCCACGGTCAATAGTAAGAAAAATAAAAGATAATCCCAGAGCCAGCGCATGTAAAATAGCAGACGAGGTCAGAAAAGGCTTTAATTTAACGGTAAGTGATGAAACCATTAGAAATGTTCTACGGGAAAGTAATTTCCATGGTCGAAAGCCAAGGCGAAACCCATTTGTCTCAAAACTTAATCACAAGAAGAGATTAGACTTTGCAAAAATGCACCAAAATAAGGACGCTAATTTCTGGAATCAAGTTGTATTTTCCGACGAGAGTAAATTCAACATATTTGGATCAGAAGGCAAGGGAAAAGTTTGGCGCAAAGCAAATGAGGAATCCAATTGCAAAAATCGAATTCCAACAGTCAAGCATGGCGGTGGTAATGTAATGGTTAGGGGGTGTATGGCAGCTTCAGGAGTTGGAAAATTGCACTTTATTGAGGGCACTTTGGACCGGTGGGATTACCTAAACATTCTTAGAACGAGTTTGCGCGAAAGTATATCAGCTTTAGGCATGGAAAGTGATTTCATTTTCCAACAAGACAACGATCCTAAGCATGCATCATTGTTAAGGAATGGCTACTATATAATGTACCCAAGCAACTACACAGTCCACCGCAATCACCCGACCTAAACCCAATAGAGCATTTATGGGATGAATTGGAGCGTAGAGTACGCAAACACGCAATAAAAAACAGGCAACAGCTTAAAGCTAAACTCCAGGAAAAATGGAACTCTATAGGATCCGAAATAACATCCAAACTAGTCTCTTCGATGCCCAGACGATTGACAGCAGTCATCAAAGCTAAGAGGAATCCTATTAAGTACTAAACATTTTTTTTACAAAATTCCTTTTTCTTATAATTTTATTAAGATGTAATATCTTACGGAGACTTTTTTGATGTTAAATGTTGATAAATTTACCAGTTTGAACTACTATATCGAAACGAATGGACAAGTTTTTATTTTCTTTATTGTATCTTGTAATTATAAGTTTATAGAAAACATATTAATTACTGAAATAAAAAAATATTGATATATCTGAACAGTATTTATACTTATACAGAAAAATAAGCACCGTACGGAGACTTTTTTGTCTATATATATATATATATATATATATATATATATATATATATATATATATATATATATATATATATATTTCTTTAAAAGCCCTCGGACCTACATTTGTTGTGTGAGCAGACGCGTTTCGACTACTTTGAGTCATCTTCAGTGTCTAAAGGATGTGTTGAAGGGAATGACTTTGTATAGTCGTAGGATGGGTTGAGCGGATAGGTAGTTATGTCAGGTAATAAATTACGTCAAGTACTAAATTAGGCCAGGTAGAGGGATATTATGTTTTTGTTTTTTTGCTTGTTGGATTTGCGCTTGTTCTGTTTCATCTCGTTTACGTTCTCGTCTAAAAGTGTGGTCTAGTATTGAGAAAATTGCGTCGGAATTTGTAACAAGTTGTTCGTTGTTAATTTTACCATCTGTTTTTCTGTGTTTATATATTTCAAGCCTTTCTTGAATGTTAAGTCAGGGTCCTTTACTTTGTTTGTGTAGCAATTTCATAGAGTTTGTCATAGCTTCAGGCTCATGTGCGTGATTTTATAGGTGTCTCCCATAATTGGAGTCTGCCTTGTTGTGTAAGAAAGATCATAAGTGCTCTTTGTACCTTGTCGTTAATTTTCGTGTTGTCCTTCCTATATATACCATGTCGCAGTCCTTGCATGTCAGTTTGTATATGCCGCTGTTTTCGTAGATTGATGTGTCATTCATTTTTGATTTCCGTTTGTTTCCAATTTCGTTGTTAGTTTTGTATGCAGTTTGTATTTCCTAAGGAAGTTTGATAGTTTGTGTGTCTCTCTGCCAACGTACTTACAAGATTAATTGACTGAAAATTTCAGAAAAATTGGAGAGTATTTAATTAAGTTATGGTGGTTTCAATTTTCAGTGTTACAACAACAACAATACGTGACTATTGAGCAATAAGTGCTTCCAATTGATGCACATCTTTGAGAATCTGTTCAATGAGTGATAAAAAAAGTTTGTTAAGGGTTCACATTCTTATATGGGGATATCCCTCTTAAAAGCCTTTGAAAATTTTTTGACTATGGAACCTTCATTAACCAGAAACTTTTGAGCAGTTCGAAAAATTTGATGACTGTTGCTTTTATAGTTCCTGAGAAAACTTGCTGTGACGCACCAACGGACGGCTGGACGGACGGATGGGTACCAATATTAATAGGGTATTTTGAAAATTTTTTTTTTTAAAAACCCCAAAAGAGAAAAGAACAAGACTTGCAACGAAATGGAAGGTGAATCTCACACCAGTCGCTATCGGATAACATGCAGCCTTTTAACTCGGATTGGTCTAGTTTTGAGGAGGATACAAATAGAGGATCAAACTGAACTAGGAAGATTGTAATATGTTCATTAGACAATGATAGGCTACTTGTACCACTTGGCTTGACTTGTATAGTAACGCACCTCTTTCTTATGACATATTCCAGAGCCAAATTGAATAGCGATCGGGCCAGCCCATCACCCTGGTTTGGTCCGATATCAGTGTCAAAGGCATCGGTGAGTTGGTTATTGATGCAAACTTGGGAGATTGTCAACGTCATTGTAATTTTGGTAAGACAGACTAATTTGGCTGGGATGCTAAAGCAAAGCATTATTTGGTACAATACATTACGATCAATACTGTCGTATGCTAGCTTAAAGTCAACGAAAATTTGGCGTGCGTCTATGGTAAACTCCCAGCATTTCCGCACTGTAACTAGTCACTTTTTTTTGGAAAGGGAATGTAATTGATTCACTCCACTCTTGCGGCATATGTTCTTGTTGCCAAATGTACTGGATGTCTTTATGGATGGCTTTTTGAACACTGTTGCCACCATATTTATTGCGCCCAATTGGAAATTCTCCAATGCCTGGTGCTTGATTATTCTTTTGGGCTTTGATGGTAGAACAAACTTCATTCAGAGTTGGAATGTAAGCTCTGCAGGAATATCTATAGGGTCCGATGTTCTGGAGCTTTGAGAAGGATTAAAGAGCTTCATGTAATATAATGCCCATCTTTCCGTAGTGCTGTTTTCATCAGCGCCATACAGAGCTTGGTCCTGGGCTGATGAACTCATTTTAGGCTTTTTAACTGACTTCCATAGGAAAGAAGGCTATCAATTCATAAGGTATATATTTTTTGTTTGCGTTTTTTATGTATGTTCACGCATTATTTTCAAACGGAGGTAGAAGGGTCCTATTTTCGGCAAATGATACGTCCTTCTTCCTGTTGCGTCCCATTGAAAGGATAAGAAATTCACGTAACGGTAAAGGACTTTTACCGTTGAAACTAAAAAAAAATCGACTTCCACTCTGATTTATATGAAGGGTTTTCCAATAAGAGGTGTTTTTTTGAATAGCCCGCTATTTAGGTAGTTGTCACTTTGGAAGCTGTCATTTTTTAACATATGACAAGTAAAAACTACGTTATTAATAAAAATGGCTTCAACAACGCATTGAAATTATTGAAATTTACTATAAAAATCGTGAAAATTTGGCAGAGACGGTTCATAAAACTCGAACATTTTTGGGTTGTCGTGAAGCACCTTGTCGGACCACAATACAGAAATTGGTGGAAAAAATCGAGCTGTTGGGACAACTTAGTGATGTGAAGAATAAAACCCGTGCACATCACTCAAAAACAGCCGAGAATATTGCTTCTGTAGCCGAAAGTATTGAAGAAAACCCAGGTTTGTCCATTCCTCGTCGTTCTTTGGAATTAGGCATTCCACAAACGTCATTACACCGTATTTTGCATAAAGATTTGGGTCTTAAGGCTTATAAAGTTCGGTTAACACAAGAACTCAAGCCGGTCGATCATCAACAACGTCGTGAATTTGCTGGTTGAGTCTTTGAAATGCATGAAAATGATCCGGAAACCCAACGAAAAATCATCTTGAGTGATGAGGCCCATTTTCACCTCGGTGGCTTCGTCAACAAGCAAAACTGTCGCATCTTGGACTCGCAAAACCCAAGAGTTATTGTTGAGAGGCCTCTCTAGCCTCAATTTGTGACTATTTGGTGCAGTTTATGGTCCGGCGGTGTCATTGGAACTTACTTTTTCGAAAATGAGGCTGGAGCAACAGTTACGGTGAATGGATTGCGCTATCGAGTGATGATTAATGATTTTTTATGGCCGGAATTGGATGGTATTGATCTGGACAACGTTTATTTTCAACGAGATGGTGTTATGTGCCACACAAGCAACGAAACCATTGATCTTTTACGGAAAAAGTTTGCGAACCGTGTTATCTCTCAAAGAGGGGATCACAATTGGCCACCGAGATCTTGTGATTTAACACCTTGCGACTTCTTCCTTTGGGGCCGCGTGAAAGAGAAGGTCTACGCCAACAGCCCAGCGTCGATTCAAGACCTCAAAGATGGAATTCGTGAGGCTATTGAGGACATAGGGCAGCCTCTTTTCGATATGGTTAGGGAAAAATTTATGAAAAGGATATCGTCCTGTAAGCGTGGTTGTGGTGGTCATTTGCCTGATGTTATTTTTTACTATTACTAGCATACCTTCTTCTTTAGAATGAAATAAACATCCGATCATTTGTATTAAAATATGTAATTTACTTTTAATATCAAAATAACACTTCCTATTGGAAAACCCTGTATATATATTTATATATATACAGATGTATATATATAAATGTTTATATATAGATGTAGATATATTATATATGTATAGATGCATATATATATATATATATATATATATATATATATATATGTATATATACATATATATATATATACTTGTATATATATATATATATATATATATATATATATATATATATATATATATATATATATATATATATATATATATCTATATATATATGTACATTCATATATATATATAGATATATATATATATATATATATATATATATATATATATATATATATACATATACATATATACATACATATATAAAACATCGTTCAATAAATCCCGAGACTAACAACGAAAACAAAATTTTTTTTCAAAAATCATTTTTATTCATCAATATAATCTCTTTTTAGGGTGGTACAATGTTTCCAACGCCTTTACAACATTTCTATACCATGTTTATAGAAGGATATATCCTTTGCTTCAAAATAGGCTTCAGTTTCGGCAATTACCTCCTCATTCGAGCCAAATTTTTTTCCCTGGAGCATTTTTTTGAGATCAGCAAAGAGCCAATAGTCGCTGGGGGCTAAATCTGGCGAATACGAGGGGTGGGGAAACAAATCAAAGCCCAATTCGTTCAATTTGGCCATCGTCGACTCGTTGCTGTTTTTGTTCCACTGAAAGCAATCGCGGCATCCACTTGGAAAAAACGTTTTTCATGCTCAACTTTTCATAAAGGATTGTAAATACGCTTCCAGATGATATCTGTGTCATTTCTGCAATCTCATGGACCTTCACTTTGCGATTTTTTATTACAATTTTTAACAATTCACTCTCATTTTCCTGTGTAACGGCTACCAATGGCCTACCCGAACATTTCGCATCGTTTGTGTCCGTACGACCACGTTTAAACTCAGCATACCAACGACAAATCGTTGGTTGGAGAAGAGTCCTGGTAATGTTTTTCAAGCCATTGCTGGGCTTCTACAGTGTTTGTACACATTAAAAAATAATGTTTTATCCACACGCGAAACTCGCTTTTATCCATTTTCCAAACAAATTACAAAGCGACTTTACTCTAACCTCGATAACTCTGCTGTCTGTGATCCGATCGACGTGAAATTTTTACACGTGTCATGTTTGCACTCTATGAAAACGTGGCCAATTTGGTACTACTAGCACAATCTCTGGGTTAGTCTCGGGACTTATTGAACGATGTGTTATAGTGCAGTTAAAAATTATAATTTAATATACATGGTACAATGTATTCAAGCAACTGAGTTGTGAAAGGTTTAAAATGAAAAAATTTACCACTAAAAAGGGTGAAATAAAAAACTTTTAGAAAAATAAGAAAACCGACTTCGAAATGCCTTAAAAAGGATGAAATAAATTTTATGGAGGCGGTGCCAAATCAATTTGCCCATTTCAACATAAATACTTCCAACAGCTGCACCACCACAAAAGAATCGGGGAAAAATGGTATGGCACCGCTTCCATAAAATTTATTTCATCCTTTTTAGGGCATTTCGAAGTCGGTTTTCTTTTTTTATGATTTTGTATTCTTGTCTTGTGTTGTTGCTTGCTAGACTTACGTCGATGATTCTCAACTGGCTCTAATTATCTTATTTGCTACTCTTCTGAGATGAATATTGTTTGTGCACCTGATCCTTTTTGTCTAACGCATTCTGGCACTCATCATCGAACCAATCATTTCTACTGCAGCAGGCTTTATCATCAGTTCTGCCTTGGTATTAGTTGCAGGTTTCACCCATAGCTTGTTATTCTTAGCGATATGTCTGAGCTAGTTGTCAAGGGTCTTGATGAAATTTTTAGCAACAGACACCGTTTGGAGTCATTCGATGTCAAATTTCTGTGAAGGGCTGGTCTTCACTGAATACACCATCGATAAGTTATTTTAATCAAGTAATGTTCCAAGTTAGAATTGACTACTGATGTACGGATGTCAAGTATGCTCGTGGCTCATCATTTTCAAGTTGACCGTGATTATCCAAGTAAGAACTACGCATAAAGAAATTTTTTAGAATTAAATGTAAAGTGAAAATCAATTTTGAACAAACTAAAACTGGCTCTTCTTCTCCATCCCTGAAATTGGTAAGGAACTGCCTTGTGAGGGGATACACCATCTGATGTACACCTTCTGTTGCCCAAATTCTTCGCTGGTGTTACGGGCCTTTGCGCAAGGAGATGATAGGTCCCTGGGAATGTACCTAGTCATTCCGATTTTACTCCGGATAGGAGGGTGCACCAAGTCCACCCAGTTACTCAATTTTCAGGTCTTCCCTTCTTCGTTGAAAATGAAAGGATGACTTGTGTTATCAGTAGGATAAGTAGCCTTAATAGACCTCCTTTGATTTTTATCGGGCCGAAATAGATCTGAGAATCATATGCATGAATAAATTCTTTTGGTAGTGAGCTTTACGCTAGCAAAAAGAACCCGCCCCATGACACCGCAGAAGCTAGCTACTAGCTTGCGTACGAGTCGTCGGACAATATCATTCTAGCAAGCCATAATCTCACTGAGGCAGTAAACATCACTGCTGTCCTTGACGGGCGATAAATATACTTTAAACACTACAGTATGTGATTGGAAGTATTGAATTAATTTCCCCTTTAAAGCAGTATTGAAATCAAAAATTTGAAATTTTCTTCAGCTGCTAATTTAGAATAAAGTTGTTTATTTTTGGTTTTTTTGGCTATCATTTGCGCTCATAATTTGATTTGATTTTATTGATCTAATTTTTTAAGGCTATTTAATTTATAGTATTATAATTAAAGGCTAGATAAAATTACCAAATAAATTAAAATGAATTGCTAAATTTAAACATCCTTTTTTATTTCAGTAGTTAGAGATTTTCTGCGGGAATGGAAGTCGAAGATGAGTATGTCATCGAGTGGGTGGGGTTCTCGGTAATCCGCAACTAATTGGTTCAGGCTTTCGGTTTGCTACGCGATGTCGTAGTTAGTATTTGGTAGATTTCATTAAGGGTAAGCCATTTTGACAATGAGATACTCTAACTATCTCTAAGCGAGGGCCCGAAAAGGGCTGCAGGGCTACAAAGAAGAAGAAGAAGCTATTTTAGTTCAGATTAGTCGGACACCACGTTGGTATGCAGATCGAGAACGCACGAGTCAGTTCATGTTGTTCCGGTAATGTATTGAGAGACCTAAAAGTGAATCGGTAAAGTTATTTAGGATTATGGAAAAATTTTGGAACGCGTTTCAAACGGGAAATTGAATCGTTGGCTGAAAGATTGTGTCCAAGCGTAGTCTATTCGCGTTAAGACCTACGATTGAAATTTCTCTCCGAACTAACTTGCCAAAAAGCAGCCACCACAGAGTAGACTGCGAGTATACGAGCTTGTAGGCCTCAAGAGGCACAGCATTTACATGACTTTTGTGTAACAACTTCCGTACTCCGAGAAAAAAAGTTGCAGAAAGTACCATGAAAAATAAATGTAATTTTTTATGTAAGTGCACAAACAGGGTAGCATGGATTTGAGTAATATGAGTAATAATAAAAAAAAAATGTTTTAATTTATTGGGAATTTCCATCTATTTGGAGCTTTTCTATTATTTCTAGTAATTTACTCGGATAATCGATACATGGCAAATATATTTGAACTAAATCTAAAGCCAGATGTAAATGGAAATCCGCGCACATGTGAAATCTGTTCTCTGATAGTTCAAATTCATAAATGTTGAGACAGAGTTTAGGTCCTGACCATGGAAGCGGGATTTCAATGCAGTCCTCAGGTAGTTTATCTACGTGGAATCTAATCATTGTTCTGCCATTGGCGGTCACATTGAATTCGAATCGCAAATGTTTGAAGTCCACAACCGCTACCAAACAGACTAAAAAATCAGAATTGGTTTCGTGTTAACTTTTGTAATATGGTAATATTGATGTGAGTAATACTTTCTCTTTTGTTTCTTGGAAAGATGATAGGCTTCACGTTGATACACCATGTAGCAGATTTCTCCGTTAAGTTATACATGCCAGGGTATAGGTTTCCTGATGAGGTCTGAAAATTAGTTAAAAACAATATAGTTACAAGTTTACTTCAGTAAATTGTGGATAATATGAAAGCAGCGTTGTAAATCTAGATGAACAAACTCTACTTCATGCAAGTACTATAGAGCAACAGTAGTAGTTGCCTTATTTCAGCAGGTAGTTTAACGACTCCACTATTTATTATTTTCCTATTGATTTGGTGGCATGGGTTATGCATTTATCGAAGCACATATGAAAAATTAAATATGCTCGATTGTCTAACTCAATTTTGTCGCCTATGTATAATACTACGCCTTAAAGTTTAAATTTTCACTGCTTTGAGCCATGGGTCTGAGGAACGAGTCACACAAAAAAACCACTTGGCGCCGCCAGCGAGAAATTATATTTCTAGAACGGACTGTTAGATTTGGATACAAAGATATGCATGCTTGATTGAAATATAACTTAGTATTTAGTAATTGTAAACAAAAAAAGATTTTTCTCAAAATTAAAATGCTCTTTGTTTCATCAATCATTATAAAATTTATAAGAACATAAAGCAAGTTTCAAAACATTAAAATAATCAAAGCTTACTGGTCCACTTGGCACTCTAAATAGATGGGTAGATATTCTGGATATGTTGAAAACCCCCTTTCAAGTTCCAGAATATCTTATCTGAGGGACTGAAAAACACAAGCCTGCTTTATGACACGACACAGGGCCAACGAAGAATGGAAGTTACATCAGATGTTACCGATGCATCTATTCTTTGTCCAGACTTGTGGAACGTGTCTTGTGATAGGCTGCTGAGACTAGAGATGTCAGATGAGTAGCGCTTAATACGCTATGTGGATGAAGTTGCGGCTCTGGTCCCTAGACGAACCGTTGCACAACCGCAACTTAGGCTAGGTATGCTAGTGCGCTGGGAGAGAGATTGAAAGACTGTTCGTGGATTTACCCTCTTTTTTCGTCTTCGTAGCACTACAGCCCCTTTCGTACCCTAAATTCTGGCGAAAAGCACCTTCGACCGCCCCGGTCCATCAAACGGGTCCTCTAATCTTGAAATCGAAGTCAGACCAGCGTGTCTTACGTTTCCCTACCAGTCTCCGGCCTTCAGTTCTCCCAACGAATATCTTTATGGGTATTGCAGTTTCCACAGCCTTACAATCGTTGAGACCTCTCGCACGCCAAAAATTTCATACAGCTCATGGTTGTATCGAGTTCACCATTGGTCCCCATCTAGCTTCGCCCCAATTATTTGCCTCAGCATCCGTATTTTGAAGGCACTCAATATGTTCGCGTTTGGGTCCATGTTTCGCCCCCAAAGCATAGCGCAGGTCGTATCACAGAATTGTATACTTGGAGCTTTGTTTTCGAGTATACGAAGCTGGTCTTCAAGATCGTCAAAACTGAATAAAATATTTATCCTACTGCTGGAGAAAAGCGAAGTGTTCATCTGTACTAAGGAAAGAATCCCTAGAGTAGGGTTGAACAGTATACTAAACAAATCGAAGGCAGTGGCAAAGTACCTGTGGCTAATGAGTGACTCGTAGATGAGTTTCTCTGAGCACATCAGGGCATCGGCTGAGAAATCGTAGGGAAACGCAAGCCAGCAAGAAGATGCCTCTTGATGAGTGTGGTAAGCTGAGTGCTACTGTGCGGAATAGAAATATGGGGTGAGGCTTTCAGTAAGGAGGCGAACCAAAAATGCTTGGCACAGGTACAAAAAAAGAGGAGACTGAGGATCACATCTTCATATCCGAAAGTCTCTAATTTGGTGGTGAGAATTATTGTATTGTCGAAGGCATGGTAAAATTGACTTATATTTAATCAAGCGTTTGGGTGGGCATAGGTATTTTCAGTCTTACCTGCAAAAGATTAGTAGGTTACAGTCTCCCAAAAAATGAACGAAACTTTCGGCTGCGTGTAATGATGTTTTATCTGCGCATCCTTTAACTGTGATGAGCCTCGCAACTCGTGATGTATTGCAACCTTTGGCACTAGATATTCCTCCATCGGGAGAGAATTCTAAATTCATATATATTCATAAACTAGAAGTGGATCCCAGGCTGAGCCAGCAATAAAAAACAGCGCTAAGTTGATGACCAGCAACGACTCTGAGATTGTACTTCTAACATTACCTGGTTCCTCATCTTCTCGTCGAGGTACTATATATATAACCTTCAAACCACAGCATAGTTCTTCATCCAGAATACTGGCCTCCTGGAATCTTAATTAAACTTTTCGAGACAACCATAAAAAGTAATTCTCGTCGTGCGGTTAGCTCTTTTCTGAGACTTTAACAACTGTTCAACCTAAAAGTTTTTAAATAGTAATTAACATATTGATACTCGAAACACTTCTCGTAGCTTCAATCTTTATAATCCAGATACACGTGGCATGCAAACAAAGCTGGAACCTATTGAAATTGCCTCTTCCATCTCCGGCGATAATTTTATCCGTTTAAAAGAAACCTGGCTGACATCATCAGCAATGAAATTTTCCTGGTATATGATGTCTACTGCTCTAATGGATCTTTTGGCTTCAGATAAATGAGACACTGATGGTGTACTTATTGCTATTCATGAATCTTTAAGCAGTTAATTTTGCTCTGACTTTTCTCCGTCACCTCCAGTAGGATTCATCACTGTCTTCATTGATATCCCATCCAATGCTCCTTTCCGCGTTGACAATCGGTTTTTCTCCAAAACCTCTTCTTATTTCAAATGTATCCACCCTCTTCACACTATTTTAATCTATGATGACGACAAAATGCCTTGTGTATGTTGGTACATAAGTTCTCACATACTACGATGATCTCTCTATCCTGTTTTCTTCTTTTCTTCACATTGCTCCTTATCGCAATTAAATACAATCCTGAATACAAAATATCAACTTCTCGATTTCATCCTTACCACTAATTCTGCCACAGTCTCCTCGATTTCAAAATCCCCCTCCGAATATGAAAAACATAACTTCTATCTTCCTCAACTTGAGGTTCATTTATCTTTTCTTGTACGTCAGTCGAAATGCACTCCTTTTTCCTCAAGATTTGATATTCGCAAAGCTAAGTATGCAGCCCTCCAAATAGAGCTGGACAAAATTGATTGGAATTCATTGCTACAGCAGCTAGATGTCAATAGAGAGTTATTTAACTTCTAGGAAAATATCAGTACCATAATTATTCCCCTCGAAAAAAGAGTCCAAGCTAGTTTTCGGCTGTAGTTTCAGACGATTAGAAATCAATTTAGGCATACCTAAATCGGCATCAGGGACTAACATGGAAACATTGAGGCTTGCGTAAGTTAGGCATGCCTAGTGCGGACGAACTCCGCAGTAGATGGTCTCAAGCCCGTTTGAGAAAGGAGGAGGGAAGCCCTTGTTTCCCCAACCCATAGCTTCCATGATTTCTCATCCTTAACCTCATGATTATATGGTAATATATGTTCTTGAGGTCTCACATCGTGTTTACTGGTTTCCCAATAATGTAACATTAAATGCCGAGAAATGCTAATAACTGTAAAAAAATCTACAGCTCTCTACTTACATCTCCATTGTGGAGATGTAAGGAGGGCGAAGGTGAGTCTTCCGCGCCTGATAAGGGAGCAATGTAATGGCCATGCCACCGGAATGGAGGTTGGGCGCCGGGCTAACTCCCCATCCCTGGAAACCCCTACAATGTTTCGAAACCTGCAGAAAGGCCTCAGAATGGATTGGGCCCACGGCAACGGCCTCGAAAATGGAAAAGGCATATTGGATCGTGGAATGTCAGATCACTCAATTGCTCTGGCGCTATTAAGGACTTTTTACGGCAGGCCAGTCAATATAAATTAAAAATACTGGCAATCCAGGAAACAAATTTACCTGGAAATGATATTCAACACCCACAAAATATTCAAAAGTGGGAAGCGTACTGGAAAACAAGAATTCAGAGTGGCCTTCATTGTGGATAGCGAGTTCAAATCGCACGTTATTGATTTTAAGGCAACAAACGAGAAGTTGTGTGCGATCCGTATAAAAGCGAAATTCTTCAAAATCTCGCAAATCAGTGTACACGCCCTGACCGAAGAAAAGGACGAAGAAACGAAGAAAACGTCCTACAATCACCTGGAAAGACTTGCCGACTCATTACCTATAAACGACACAAAAATCATTCTGGGTGATTTCAACGCTAACGTTCAGATATCTCATCGGAGAATGACCGGGGGGATGTAGCTTCCACGAAGAACCAAATGACAACGGCCAGCGCCTGATTAACTTTGCATGTTACAGAAACCTAGTTATACATTCCGAGTGCTTCCCACATCGACGCATACACAAAATGACCAGGGTATCATTGGATGGCAACACAAAAAACCAGATCAACCATGTTCTGATCCAACAACGTTGGGCCTCGAGCATACTTGACGTCCGTACACACCGAGGAGCCAATTGTAACTCAGATCATTACTTGATCAAATTAAACTATCGATGTCGTATGTCAAAGGCATATTCAGCGAAGACCAGCCCGCTACAAAAATTTGACATCGAAAGGCTCCAAACGGCATCTATGGCCGAACATTTGACGGAAACCCTCGACAACTAGCTGGCTCCCATCTTATCGGATGCATCGTTAAAGACGAGCAACGAGCTCTGGATGGAAGTGAAAGTGACTATCAGGACCGTGGCAGAACAGAAGATCGGACATCAAGCCCGGCGCAAGAGGAATGATTGGTTCGATGATGAGTGCCAGAATGCGTTAGTAAAAAGAATCAGGCGTACAAAGAAAACGTAGGTAGGAAAACCAGGATGAAGAGAGAACACTATCAAGATCTCAGAATAGTAGCAAATAAGATAATTAGCATTAAGAAAAGGAAATACTATGACGACCAATTGAGAAGTATAGATGTAAGTTTGGCGAGCAATAACACAAGACAAGCATACAAAGTAGTGAAAAGCCTGAAACGTGTTTATCAGCCCAAAACGTCGTGATGACAGCGGCAATAGAACCGCTGATGAAATCAAGATTAAAGAAAGATGGGCATCATATTTCAAGAGCAGCCTTAATCCTCCGCACAGCTGCAGGACATCGGAGCCTATAGATGTCTGCAGAGAGCTTCCATTGGCCCCATCAACTCTGGATGAAGTTTGTTCCATCATCAAAGCCCAAATGCATAATAAAGCGCCGTGCATTGATGAGATTCCAGTGGAGCTCATCAAATATGGTGGCAGTAGTGTTCATCAAGCTATTCACAAAGTCATCCAGTACATTGGACAACAAGAACATATGCTCAACGAGTGGAGCCAATCAATTATATTCCCTATCCACAAAAAAGGTGACAAGCTACAGTGCGAAAATTATAGAGGCATATCACTACTTTGTACGGCGTATAAAATATTTTCTAAGATCTTAGAAAATAAAATTGGATCATACGCCAACAGTATTATTGGGGAGTATCAAGGTGGTTTGAGGGCAGGTAGATCAACAACAGATTAATTGTTCACAGTCAAGTAGGTACTTGAAAAATGCTGGGAGTTCAACATAGACGTACACCAAATTTTCGTTGACTTCAAGCAAGCATACGACAGTATTGATCGTAACGTACTGTACCAAATAATGCTGGGTTTGGCATCCCAGCCAAATTAGTCCGTCTTACCAAAATGATAATGACGTCGACAACCTTCCAAGCTCGCATCAATAACCAACTCACCGATGCCTGTGACACAAATATCGGACTAAAGCAGGGAGATGGGCTGGCCCCATTGTTATTCAATTTGGCTCTGGAGTACGTCATACGGAAGCTACCTGTCGATACGCGAGGTACATTACTCTACAAGTCGAGCCAAGTAGTGGCCTATGCGGACGACATCGACATTCTGTCACGGCCATTAACGACTGCCAAAGAACTTTTTCTGAAACTCGACAGCGAAGCAAAACTAGTAGGGCTACAAATCAACGAAAATAAAACAAAGCTCATGACGCAGGCGAGGAAAAATACTCCAAATACATAAAATATCACCCTTGGTGAATGAAATCGAGACGAAATAACATATTGTATTCAGTATTGACGATCTTGAAGACCAGCTACATACACAGGAAAACAATGCTCCAAGTATACAAATCTGTGATAAGACCTGTGTTATGCTATGGGTGTGAAACATGGACCCTCCCAAGAAGAAGAAGAAGCGAATACGATAAGTAGAAGTAAGAAAAGAAAATACAATGACGATCAATTGAGAAGTATAGATGTAAGTCTAGCGAGCAACATTACAAGACAAGTATGCAAAGTAGTGAAAAGCCTGAAACGTGGTTATCAGCCCAAAACCACGCTATGTCGCCTGACATCGGCAATATCATCGCCGATGAAATCAAGATTAAGGAAAGATGGTCATCATATTTCAAGAACATCCTTAACCCTCCGCACAACTTCAAAACATCGAAGCCTGTAGATGTTTGCGGAGAACTTCCATTGGCCCCACCAACTATGAATGAAGTTTGTTCCATCATCAAAGCCCAAAAGAATAATAAAGCGCCGGGCATTGATGAGATTCCAGTGGAGTTCATCAAATATGGTGGCAGCAGTGTTCATTAAGCTATTCACAAAATTATCCAGTACATTTGGTAACAAGAACATGTGCCAAAAGAGTGGAGCGAATTAATTATATTCCCTATGCACAAAAAATGTGACAAGCTACAGTGCGAAAATTACAGAGGCATATCGTTACGGCAAACAAAATATTTTCAAAGATCTTAGAAAATAAACTTGAATAATTCGCCAACAGTATTATTGAGTAGTATCAAGGTGGTTTTAGCGCAGATAGATCGGCAACAGACCAATTGTTCACAGTCAAGCAGGTGCTTGAAAAATGCTAGGAGTTCAACATAGAGTGATACGAGTACTTTGCTTTGGCATCCCAGCCAAATTAGTCCGTCTCACAATCCTTGAGACCTTCAGCCAAATTAGTCCGTCTTACCAAAACGACAATGACGTCGACGACCTCCCAAGTCCGCATCAATAACCAACTCACCGATGCCTTTGACACAAAGATCGGACTAAAACAGGGTGATAGGCTGGCTCATTGCTATTCACTTTGGCTCCAGAGCACGTCATAAGGAATCTACCTGTCGATACAAGAGGTATATTAGTATACAAGTTGAGCCAAGTAGTAGCCCACACAGATAACATAAACATTTTGTCAGGGTCATTAACAACTCCGCTTTTCCTGAAACTCGACAGCGAAGCGAAATTAGTAGGGCTACAAATCAATGAGAATACAACAAAGCTCATGACACAGTCAAGGAAAAATACCTCAAATGCACAAAATATTACACTTAGGGAATACAGTATCAAAATATGAGTGAATTTGTGTATCTAGGCGCCAAAATAATGAAAACGGGTAATGAATGTGGCGAAATACGCCGAAGAATACAGCTCGCAAACAAAATATTTTATTCAGTATTGACGATCTTTGCAGACCAGCTGCATATACCGGAAAAGACCTGTGTTATGCTATGGGTGTGAAACATAGACCCTAACCCACGCATCTGCAAATATATTGAACGCCTTTAAGTGACGGGTCCTGAGGCAAATAATGGGAGCAAAGCTGGACGGCGACCAATGACGAATTCGATATAACCATGAACTGTATGAAATTTTTGACGAGCTGAAGGTCTCAAGGATTGTAAGACTGCGGAAGCTGCAATGGGCTGGATACATGAATCGTATGGACGAACAATGGGTACCCAAAAAGGTATTCGCTAGGAAAACTGAAGAGGGATACCAGTGGGGAAACCGAGGAAACGCTGGTCTGATTCGGTCGACGAAGAAAGTTCATCGCTGCTCGGATTTCAATATGGAGTTCGCGGTCAATACACCGAGACATTTGGAGGCAATAACTGAACCATGTCACCACAGGACTACCCAAAGGCGCTGATTAGCGGAACTTTTTCGTTATTCTTACCCAATTTGACTCAAGGGCCATTTTTTCTTTTTTTAAAGTTTATAAAAATGAATTTGGCAAAAACCTACTAGTTTCGCATCATCTCTTTCTGTTTGTCCACCCATCCATCTGTCAGTTGGTCACAACAGGTATCCTCAGAAACTATAGCAGCTACAAAGCTCAAATTTGTTAAGAGGTCAGTAGTAGCGGTCTCTCAAAATCATCATAAGCGCCACGACCAAATGGTAATAAATGGTCTCAGGGTCGCACATCGAGTTCAGTACATTCCCAGTGATGGGATATTCAATGTTGAGAAATTTTAATAACTGGAAATACACCTACAACTTGGCTACTAAATCCTACTGACACCTCTTTTGTGGGGACGTAAGAGAGTGAACGCGAGTCTTCCCCGCCTGTTAATGGAACTGAAAGTAATAGCCATGCCGCCGGAGGTTGGACAACTAGCTAGCTCCCCGACTCTGGAAATCTCTACGTTGTTGCACAACTTCGGAATGGACTGGAACTACGGCAACGGCAAATCCTAGAATGTCAGGTCACTGAACTATCCTGAATTAAACAAACTGGAAGAGGTATTCAAGCTGCGCTGAAGCAAAGACGCAAAGAAGACAGTTGCTCGCGAGGAGAGAAAGTGATCACTGAACAGTTGGCAGCAGTCTTGGGTGAATTACACGATGGGAAGGTGGACTATACGCCTCACCCCGGATATTGGACTGTGACTCAATCGAAGGCATGGTGAGACTGACTTCTATCTGACCCAGCTTTTGACCAGGTACGGGTGTTTTCAGTCTTACCAGCACAAGATTGGTAACTCACGGTCCCCCGATTGTCGGTTTTTGCATAGAAAAGGAAGACGATGCTTGCTACTCATCTTTTGTGTACAAAAAATTTGACAGGCTGTGACGGGACCTCTACAGAGAGCTGGAAGAGCTCACCTCGGATGGCATAGTCGTGGTGATGCTTGGATCGGTTAACAAATCGAACCATGTGGCACATTATGTTCGGGCAGTCCTAAAAGATAAAATGGATTCACAGATCAGGCGGAAGCTTTATTTTAAGGAAAAAGACGTAAACCAATCATAATGAAAACACTTTCTGGCACAAATTAAAATGTTACATATTTATCTGCTTACTTATTTGTTCACTTATCAACGCCAAACCACAATACCTAACTTACCATAAAGTATGTGATAGACCTCGTCCTTGCATCCACCGTTTCATCGTCTGGCAGTTCACCCTCACATAGTCCCGGTGTGAAAACACAAACGGCAATCAAAGACAGTAAAATAAACTTTGCCATATTCTAGCATCGACTTATTAAGCTTTAAAAGTCTGACTTTTCAGTGAGAAGTGGTTTCGCGCAACTGAGAATAAAATCTATTCACACTTTCTATGGTCTTTTATTTATACTTGTTTGCAATCTATATCTAGGTGATTTCGTGGTTACATTAATTGAATCTTTTGTGCTCCATATTGTTGTTAAATAACAAATTTCACGATAATTAAAGATGAAAAGAAAATCGTCTGGATATGTGCGCTTACCTAAATAAATACTTCCGTGATTTGTTATGTATTTTTCAGATTTTCGATTCTGAATGGAAGTTTTTCTACGGACTAGCTTATCTAGAAGTTCTGAAATAATTTGAAATTGACTTGCAAATTTATTTAGAAATTCTTCCGCTTGAAGAGTAAACGTTAGAAACTTGATACATGAAGAGCGTTTTGCAGATAAAATCTCGTGCTTCATTTTTAACATCCTGACGGCTAACTTTAGCATACTCTTTTCGGTGATCCTTCTACAGCATATTCCTTCTTTACTTTGGCTAGTCCATGCTACGCAATTTATTGTATACGCAACCCTTTATTTAGTCCGATTGATTGGGATTTGAGTACATTTAACCCTTTTTTGGATTTTATGTTAACAAACAAAGCCCATGTATTATAGGAATCGGTAGGTTGACCAGAAAAGATTGTCTTTTTAAAGTTAAATTTGTTTTTAATCCAAATTGGTCGTAAGGGATTCCAAGTGAAAAATCACTTAGGCCAACATAGCCCAAACAAGGCCCAAATTGTTATTAGAATCAGTTATTCCAAAAACGACCCAAGCATTGTATATTTGCAGAACAACTGGCCAAAACTAGGATAAAATAGGCGCAAACGAGGCCTAATTTGAAATGAAATTAACCTAAACAAAGCCGAAAAGTGGTTTAAACTTGGCGCAATTTGCAATGAATCAGGCCTACATGGGCCCAAATAAGGTTCAAAAATGGACTAAAGAGACTCAAACTCGGTCTAGAAGTGTTCCAAGTACCAGACACAATTTTTTTGCACGTTTTTAACCCCTACACTCAGCTAAAAGAACTCCTTTCAAGTCTAAGGGTACCCACTCTAGAAAGCCATAAAATAAGTTTATTTCCAAACTTTGAAGAGGTTGCCAGTCTTGATCTACCTACCGATTTTCTTAATTTCATGTTGTGGTTTCCAAGAAAAATTGCTGTCATGCACGTACTGATAGAAGGGCACACAGATGCACGGAAAAGAAGACAGACAGATCGCGAAACTAATAGGGTCTTGTTAAGATATTTTACAAAACATTAAACATTCTAATCATTGAAAATTGCTTACTTAATGTATGTTTGCAATTTTTTCTTTTAGTCAATCAGACCAAATATCCTGTTCTAAAGACTTTAGTCAGACTCTTACATGAAATCACAAATACATACTTTTTTCTTTGTTTCAGCACTACAGCCTCTTTTGGTCCTTCGCTTAGAGATATTCAGAGTATCTCAGTATCTTGACGTATATATTAGCACTCGAGAAAGTTATACGGTCAGTACCACGTTTGGCCATATTTCCATCCACACAGCAATGATACGTTCTGATTTTAAATCAGTACGTATCGTAAATGAGCGGGCTTATAATGCATCCAAAGAATCACTTAAAATATCGCAAAGAATAAAGGCCTATTTTTTAGAACTTGAAATGTTTAATCATTGAATAGATCAGGTGCACTGGGAAACGTCTGGATGAAATAAAGAAATATAGAATTAATATCCTCGCAGTACGAGAAATCAGATGGCACGGTGTAGATACATTTGACATGAGAACGTACACCACGTTAAAGGAAAAAGATTGCAAGGTAGCCGTGAGTTAGGAACCGTTTTCATTGCGGATAAAACATTCAACAAAGTTATCAATAACCTCAACCTGGATAACGAAAGGATCTGTTCAACTCGTATCAACACCAAATTCTTTAATGTCTATCTTCATTAACTATCACGCAACCACAGAATACAAGAAGGAGGTAATCAAGGACGAGTTTTAGAGCACCCTAAAACGCAATGTTGATTCATTGCCATCAAATAACATTAAATTGTTTCGGGTGACTTCAATGTAAAAATCAGCTGAGAAACGCAACATAAATGAATAACCGGATCGCACAGTCTTCATGCAAAGACCAGCGACAACGCACAACGCCTGATAGACCTCACTATGGAAAGCGGGAAGCATTCTGAATGGAATTGAATCTGAATGTGACTTACTAAAAAACTGTATCACAGGTGTGAAGAACGGGCTCCTCGAGCTAGACGACTCCTAGGCCGAATCGGGAATTACTGGCGAAGTGAGTAGAAAGCTGGAAAAGAGCAGGAATCTGTTTGGTTTGGCTATGTGCCTCCACCTTTTGGACCGGGTCTACCATCTTTGCAAACATAAAGAGCATCCTAGCCTAAAGCCATACTGCCGAGGAGATAGGTCCTCAGCAGCACGAATCGCGTCAGTGAGTCTTTCCCAGCCGCAGTCAGCATGCATAACAAGCGGTATGCAGACGGCGAGCCCCGATTCCCCTTCCCCTCGCTGACCAGTATGAGTTTTGCTGCCTTCTTAGAGGCAAGCGTTGAATATACTGAGAAACAAGTCAGAACAGAAGTGATAGACGAGCTGCAACACCTCAGCTGGGAGACCTGGAACCTTCCTTGGTTTCAATGATAGGACTGCCTCTTCCAGTTCCAGCCGCATGAAGAGTGGGCCTTCGACTGTTATTTCACCGTGGACAGCGTCAACACGGACACGATGTGTAGTCCATCTTTTCCACTTCATATATGCAGAGTTTGCATAGGGCAACAAGCTTCCGCATTACTGGCTTTTAGCTTAGATCCCACGGATCTCTGTTTACATTGTCCACTAGATCTTGGTAGCAACGAGACTTATAGCAGTCAATCATTTTGCGAAGGCAGTCCCTGGCGAGGTTATATGCCGCTAACTGGTTACATGCCCCGAGGTTATATGCTGCTAACTGGTAAAGTTGACCTGAAAATAAGCGGCGAAAAATTGCAAAGAGTGTTTGAAATTAAATATCTCGATCATACCATAGATCATCGTTTGACATGGTTACCACACATAAATAATTTGAGGAGACAACTAGCACCAATGATAAGAATGTTCAAAAGATATTGAGGTTTTCCAAGGCATATAAAGAAACTTGTATTAAATGCATATGTACTGACAAAACTACATTGTGCGGTGGTCATATGAAGCTAATCGTCAAAGCAAAACCTTCATATTATATCCAGGATACTAACTAAAGCATATAAAAATATTCTAAACCTTCCCAGTGTAGTGTATCAACGGACCAATGCACTCACCTTCAGTCAAATCATTACAATGGAAAAAGCTAAGTTTATCCTCAAATTTCTAAATTCCAGTGAATTGGAACAAAACCCCTTTATAAAAGTATCACTAATAAATCCACATAATTCAAGAAATGCGAACAATTTTGTAATACCTTACGCTCGAACTGATCGACTAAAGAACGATGCAATGAATGATGTATACAACAATCTTCCAGAAACAAACACATTTTTGGTTTTTAAGAAAAGACTTGAGGAGGAGACTTGAGTCCGGAGGATTGAAAATGCAGTATCTTAGGGCATTTAAGACCCTAAAGTCAAGATACTTAAAGACGGGTAGTTTTTATAAACTCAGAGTTTTTTTTATTGCGTCGGATTATATTTTTTTTCATCTTTGAGAACTGTTCACGAATCAAACTAGACTAGCAAGAAAAGAGTACTTCACAGCATTTCGTGTGCATCCTTATACCGATGTTTTAGCATTGCCTGGAGGCACATGTAGGAATCAACGACGTGTGAAGTGGTGATCGCACGAGCGTTGTGCGACGATGAAAGAGTGATGGAGAGAGTGGTAGGGAATGGAGGCATTAAAAAATCGACACCATGTTTGAGTTAGATTAATTAATTTGCGGCAAGTTGATTTAAAGTCTTTAATTGCTTATTCTTCTGTCCCTCATATGGGCATTATTTTAAGAGGTTTAATGACTTTAACATATTGAGGTATTTCTAGGTCTTCGACCTTAATAATTGCTCACGGTCTATATTCTTCAGGATTATTTTGTTTGGCTAATATAAGTTACGACGATTGGGGAGTCGTAGTTTATTTTATTAAATTTAAAACCTAATTTGGCTTTTTGATGATTCTTATTGTGTTCAACTAATATGGGGGCACCTCCTTCATTAAATTTATTGGGGGAAGTTAGTTTATTAAATAGAATTATGAGTTGATCTTGATTATCCATAATTATATTAGCTTTTATTTCTGTTTTTAAGTGTAGCTTATACTTTATACTTATATTCTTATAGTCAACAAGATGAAGTTTATTCGGGGGTATATAGAGGTAGATCTGGCAAAGTTTGTGAATATTTAGCTTTATTTTTACATTGATTTCCTTTAAATTTATTAATTATACGAGGAGATTATTGTTTCCTCGGCTGTAGCCATGAAGTCTGGGAACGTGTCAAAGGACTGTGCGCCCATCTGGTCAATAAGTCCAAATACCCTTGGTCTATCTGAGGTGGCTGCCGGCAAGCTAGCTATTTTGGAGATGAATTTCGGTCGCAGGTCTTCCGCGAGCAGGCTGAATCCAAAATACAAGAACCAACCACCGATTCAAATGTCCAATTTAAAACGCGTCTATCAACTTCCACCAATTCGACTTTACTTTACTGTCCTCAATTCATTCCCCTTTTCTTTCGATTCGAGAAAAAAACAACATGATAAATCCTCAAGCAAAAAACATGTGTTCCTGAATATTCCCCGACGCAACGCAGTGCCCGAAATGAACTACTCCAATCCAAAATGAAATCAATCTACTCTAACTAAAAACGCAAAACCTAGCTACGACCATTCGCGAATTATCTAAACCCTACCCCCTCGTTGGCATACTCATCTTCGCTGTTGCTTCCCTCTGAAAAAGAACGGGCTTACTTAAATTGGATTAGCAATTCATTTTATGTTTATTCAATTTCATTTTTCCTTTTTCGTTTCTTTTTGAAAAAAATTGCTATTGCACTAATTATTTTGATGTAACTTATACATAGTTAAAAAGTACCATGCATATAAAGTCTCAAAACATACAGAAAACTTTTTCTTATCATAACCATCACTTTCACATCGTTTTATGTAAGACAATAAATTCATTAATCAAATTTCACAAAACTGTCATTTGTTTTTTAACTTTTGATTTTAGTTTTTTTAATTTTCTCTTTCTTTCTCTCTGTTAGGCAACAAAAGGACATTATGAATAATTAAAGCAATAAAATTCAACTAGGGGAGGAATAACATTTATAATTATTTAATATTAGTAACTAAATTAAGCAATAATAGGTACGAGTATTATCATTATATAAGGGTGGGTTGACCTGTGATTCAAGATGCAGCGCAACATCTTCGAGTGTCAATGAATAACTGATTTGAGACAGTTAAAATAAAAACCAAACTATTTTGTGTTTCTTTGCCGGAAAAAGTATTTGAAAATTAATGTTTCAACTCAATAATTTAGAAAATTCATGTTGGAACGCATTTCAAAGTAGGCACGGGAGAAAATTCAAACTACGAGGGGCGTTTGAAAAGTCCGTGCTAAGTCCAAGAGATGGCGCCACCGGTGGCTATCGAGGTCATGTTTAGTTAGTAGCATCTATTGAATGAACACACACCAAGTTTTAGCCATATTTGTCTATTTCTTTGTATTTGGCGTTCGTGTGAATCAAGGAAGTCGATTGCACGCACCAGCACACACCTCAGCAGTGTGCTCGTTTGCTTTATGCTTAAAATTGCTACACTTGCACCTTACTGTCTTTTCTATGGCGATCATCTAAATAAACACAATTGATAGGATACATCCCACTACAAACTTTTAATTTTGGACACTTGCACAGATCACAACACTGCTGTAGATGCACTAGCGTTTGCTGGGCATGGCTGCGTACTCTTGAGAAACCCTGTCCACCAAAGTATCGAAGACTGTAAACAGGGGCACAATGTATACAAACTGAGTAGAGTAAAGCATTTCTCCTAAAATACCATTTCCAATTAACTCATCAATTATTTTTTCTGATCCCCAAACGGTGCTATCACACTTCACGTCTTGTTTTGTCACGTACAAAATACTTAACTTGAACTTCTTTTTGCCTTGGGCTTAGTGAATTCTCCAAGAATCACCGTTTTCGAGCTAGCGTCCTCCCCTGACAGGCTTACTATGTTAAATTCTATTTTTGGCACCAGACCAGAGGTCACTTTTGCTACAAAGCTAAATCATTACCCTTAGTTTGCGAAATATGAACACGACAGACGTCAAGTGGCGGTTCAGTGGCAGAGATCTATCATCCAACTCTGGTCAGCTAATCAGCAATTGTGTAGGGATGACAGATCTTTGTCGCGTATTCCTCCGAGACATCGTAGGTTGGTGCAGTATCGCTCGTGTTCAGCATGACAAGCCCTGTCTTGGCCACCGTTTCTAAGGCTCGTTTACCCAGTGCATCAGTTAAAAGCGTGCCCTATTCGATTGCTTAGAATTGAAGCCTGCGCTCAAAGCAGTGTCCTCCATAATATTAAGCTTGACTTGAAAATATGATATCGTTTCATTCGGCATTGAGTACATTATAAGGAATCTTGTTCTTAAACAACGTTCCCATACAAAACCATAAATACGTCCATAGTCCTCCACTAGGAAGTCAGCACTGTTCCGAGCCCAGATGGCAGTAGAACCAGTTTCATCAGGGTACTATAATGACGAATTTTTGTCTGATATTGCTCACTAAGCAGTAAAAATTCAGATTTCATCTTCCTCGCAAACTGCTTAAGCATAATTTGGCCAGTTCTACTGTGGTGTAGGTTTACCTGCAAGATAAGGGTTATTGAAGTTCTGCTTCTACCTTGGCTAGGGCTTCCTTGAAAACCCGATACTTTCTTGATCTTAAGATGTGCTTAAAATCCAGCTTTGATTCAGCATTCTCGCAAAGGACACAGTGTGCCCCCATCGTACACACTTTTCTTTTATGTCTCATGTCACCACGTAGGTTAAGAGGTCTTCTTCTTAGCACTACAGCCCCTTTCGGGCCTTCGTTTCCTGCAAACAGCGCCTCCAACTGTCTCGGTCCGGTGACCATGTCTTCCAATTCCAAAATCCGAGCAGCGATGAACTGTCTTCGTCGACCGAGTCAGACCAGCGTTTCCTCGGTTTCCCCACTGGCCGCTGGCCTTCAGTTCTCCCTACGAATACCTTTTTGGATATCTGTTGTTCGTCCATACGATTCGTGTGTCTAGCCCATTGCAGCTTCCCCAGTCTTATAATCCTTGAGACCTCTGGTTCGTCAAAAATTTCATACAGCTCATGGTTGTATCGAATTCACCATTGGTCCCCGTATAGCTTCGCTCCGATTATTCGCCTCAGGACCCGTCGCTCAAAGGCATTCAATATATTTGCGGATGCTTGGGTTAGGGTCCATGTTTCACCCCCATAGCTTAGTCTTATCACAGATTGTGTATGCAGCTGGTCTTCAAGATCATCAATACTGAATAAAATATTTTATCTGCGGGCTGTATTCTTCGGCGTATTTCGTCTCTTTGCCCGTTTTCGTTCTTTTAGCGCCCAAATACACAAATTCGCTAACATTTTCGATACTGTATTCGTCAAGTGTGATATTTTGTGTGTTTTGGGTATTTTTCCCCGACTGCGTCATGAGCTTTGTTTTATTTTCATTGATTTGTAGCCCTACTAGTTTTGCTTCGCTGTCGAGATTCAGGAAGAGTTCTTTGGCAGTTGTTAGTGACCCTGACAGACTGTTGATGTCATCCGCATAGGCTACTACTTGGCTCGACTTGTATAGTAATGTACCTCGCGTATCGACAGGTAGCTTCCGTATGACGTACTCCAGAGCCAAATTGAATAACAATGGGGCCAGCCCATCTCCCTGCTTTAGTCCGATATTTGTGTCAAAGGCATCGGTGAGTTGGTTATTGATGCGGACTTGGGAGGTTGTCGACGTCATTGTCATTTTGGTAAGACGGACTTATTTGGCTGGGATGCCAAAACCAAGTACGTTACGATCAATACCGTCGTATGCTGGCTTGAAGTCAACGAAAATTTGGTGTACGTCTATGTTGAGTTCCCAGCATTTTTTCAAGTTAAGAGGTCTACCCTGTTTATAATTTTGAGAAATCGAATTTTTTTCATTCCATTTGTGGAAAGCATATACAGATATACAGAAACATCATATTAAAATTTTATATTGTATAGTGCCAGCATCGCTGATTAAGCGCAGGTGAGACTTTATTACGATTTTTCATTGAAAATAAAGCTTAACCTCGTTTTTATCGAGGCAACGTTTTTCAACGCCGCGTTGATAAAATCTCGAAACCTGCTGAGCCGACTCTTACCATTCTTTATAGCTACAGCTACAATGCATATAGAGGGTATTTCGAAATTTCGATTTTAAGTATTTTATTTTTGCGAAAATCAAAATGGGACCCTTAAAATACCCAAGAGCTATAATTTAAGTTTTTTGGTAGCAATTGTATGCGTTCTGAAATTTTCATAATAATTGAACAATAAACAGCTAAGTTACAGCCGATTGAATAACAATTACAACAACATTAACCCGTGATAATAGGGAGATACACGTTTGCAACGGACCGAGACACTACAAATATGTAGGAATTTTGATAAAAATTTTAGAAATGGTTTGTCATATTGATGTGTTATCATGACTAACTAAGAAACGGGGTCAAAAAACTCGAAACAAAATGTTGGCGAAATTAAAAACATAATAACCGGGACTTAATTTTTCGAACTCCATTAATGGAATCTGTGTATTTGTCAAGTTTTGAAACGTAGAACATATTGTTTGGCAGAAGCACTCTCCTGCTACTTCAACTTGTTTATCTTCTTATAGCTAGCATTTCTTTGGTTTTAAACTCTCAAAAATGAATGAAAAAAATTTTCTATGAGTTTCGAAAGTATATTTATTGAGTGTAACACCTCCTATATCAATGTTTTTAATTTAAAACTAGAAAAATTATAGCAAACAACCTGTTTTTAGCGCATATGAAGAAGGTAGACCCCTTAACTTTAAATCTTTTATTATGAGCATCATTTTAACTGTTCAATAAACTTTTGCATCAAATTTCGTAAAAATCGTAGTTCAACTTTAGTCAAAGCAGAAATCTTGTTTGGCCACTATTACGATTCCGCTCAGCTGATTTGGCTACATAATTATCTTAGTTAAGATTTTGGTCTGGTATATCTTTTCTGACAATTTGATACAAGTCGAAGCAAAATTGTGCCCAGCAGCGTGTTTTGCAACTTGAGGGAATGAACTGTCTTATTGATGAACATTCAGTTTTTATATATACAGCGTGGCGCAAAATTAATCACCCTATCAGAAGATGTTATAACGGAAGATTTTATGGCTTCGTACGTGAATTGTATTTGATATTTATGAACAATACAGCTGCAGAATACAAACAGACAAGCAATGGAGCGTTCAAGAGCATAGAATAATTGTGTCGATTTAATTGTGACGATTTTGTATCAAAAATCATCATGAGCGATGAGGCGCATTTCTGCTTAAGCGTTTACGTCAATAACCAAAATCTTGGTTTCTGGGGTACTGAAAATCCGCGTGTAATAAACGAACAGCCATTACATACACTCAAAGCCACTGTTTTGTGCTGCGTTCACGAGGGAGGAGTGATCGGGTCGTATTTTTTTGAGGACGTCATCGGCAATACGGTCACTGTTACGAGCGCTACGGGCCATAATAAACGACTATGTGGTTTCAACAAGACAGTGCAACCGTACACACAGCACGAGCCACAATGGATATTGTGAAGGTAGTGTTTCTTGGTCGCGTAATCTCCCGCTTTTTCGATTTGGCATGGCCAGCAAGATCGTCCGATTTAACCATCCCAGACTTCTTCTTTGGGGCTACTTGAAATTGCAAGTTTACGCAAACAAGCTTCAGACAATCGTAGACCTTAAGGAAAATATTCGACAGGAATGCGAACAGTTATCACCGGGAATCTTGCGGGGATTCATGGAAAATGCGATAAAACAGGTACAAATGTGTATCAACACTGGCGGCAGCTACTTGATGGATGTAATCTTTTCCACATAACAGAAAAAAAATTGTAAAAGTCCAAGCAAAGATTTCCATCACTCAAAATCATTTATTTTTATTTAGTACAAAGTTATTCAAAAACAAAATTGGATAATTAATTTTGCGCTACGTTAGAGTTACGCTACGTTATAGATATGGAAGTTAAGATTAGTGAATATTTGATATGTGCCCATAAAATCAGATGGAGTCCCTTAAATATTAAATAAGTAAGCAAAAGTACGCTGCCTTTAGGCGGGTTTTTTACTCAATCTTTGATATGCAGAAACTTCCGTTAAGCATTGAATGAAAAGATTCAAAAACTACTGGCAACATATGCATATTAAGTAATATTAAAAAAAAAACCTTTATTTCATGGGCCGGCATTTTATTACAGTATGTCATATATCATTCAATAAACAGAATCTCAAAGACATTTAAGTTATTCGTCTTTCTGAAGTGGTAAAGAAAATACTATCAAATATATCACGTCTAATTTGAGCGAAGCCCAATATGATAGGAAACCGTGTATTATTATTGTTGCAAAATCTGAAAATTCAAATGCCTATAACTTCGCAGAATATGATTCGATTTTTATGAAACTACATTTGATTTTCGTTTACTTCGCCTTTCCCTGCACCCCTCAATATGAGTATCACTGTGTCAAGACCTGTTCTGAAAAGTTCTTATCAAGACCTTTCATTTGAAATCCTACATGTCCATTTTAAGTAAAAAAACATTTTATTAAAGTTCAGCCCGTGTATGGGGAGACCCCCCTTAAGAACCTTTGAAAAAAAATATAATACCCAAAATTTTAAGAAGCCATCACTTTACATATATCCAATTGCCTAGTTTGGTTTATGTATCTGCTATAGTTTCAGACTGACAGGTGGACGATCAGGATGTCTCGATTTCAATTGGGTTTTGTGAGTACAAAAACAAAACAAAAAACAAGTTGGGTAGACAGACCTATGCTCATATCAGAAGGGTTTTGTACTCAACTTACAAAATGCAGTAACCAGCAACGAAGAAAATCAAGAAACACGTCGTGTTCGAGGATCATATAGGGTCATCCATTTTACGCTTGGGAAAGTAAAGCTAAAAAAACACATAAAATATTCAGATGGAAACAAAATTTATTATACGTGAACTACAACACTATTCAAATGCCTTCCACGGTATCTTTTACAGGCCTCAATCCTTTTGAGGTAATTTTCAATGACTTTTCGGCACATTTCCGGGAATATCTCGGCCATAACTTCACGAATATTGGTTTTCAATAGCTCAAGATTTTAAAGATTGTTCGCGTAAACACGATCTTTCGCATAGCCCCATAAAAAGAAATCCAAAGGTGTTAGGTCGCAGGATCTTGCGGGCCAATTGACATCACTCAATCTCGAAATTACGCGTCCTGAATATTTCTCTTGCAAAAGTGCTCGATTAGCCAGTGTTGTTCGGCTTGTGGCTCCGTCCTGTTGGAACCACATGTTCTCCAGATCATAATCTTCAATTTCTCTCCAAAACTAATCGGTTAACATCTGTTCATAGCGGTCAGATTGACTGTAATGGATCTTCCTTGATCGTTTTCAAAAAAATACGGGCCAATGACCCCACCAGACCATAATGCACACCAAACGGTCACTTTTTCCGTATGCAAAGGCCTTTCTGCGATCACCTGAGGATTTTGAGAGCCCCATATGCGGCAATTCTGCTTATTTACGTAATCACTGGCGAAAAATGAGCCTCATCACCAAAGAAAATTTTGTTCGAAAAATCGTTATCAATTTAATCACCCGATTCGCAAACATTCTGCGTTGTGTATGGTCTTGAGGCTTAAGTTCTTGAGTGAGTTGGATTTTGTACGGATGGAGATGCAAATCCAGACGCAAAATCTGCCACAATGAGCCGTAAGACAAGCCCAAATGTTGAGCACGTTGAGGAATCGACAAATTCGGGTCTTCCTCCACACTTTGAGCAACGAGAGCGATATTTTCAGCAGAACGAATGTTGCGATGATGCACAGGCCTTGGAATATCAATAACCGATCCAGTCTCTTCAAATTTTCTCACTGTGTTCGAAATTGTTTGCTGTGTAGGTCGATTATGTCGACCTTAATCGGCTCGTAAAGCCCTAAATGTTGATAAAGCAGAATAACCATTTTTATAATAAAATTTCATAATTTTAACGCGTTCTTTGACTGTTAAACGATCCATATTTCTAAATGGCAAACCTTCAACTAAAAAAAAACACGCTTTGGATGACATTTAATTCTGACAGATGTCAAATGGCGGGGTTATACTTTCCTATCACAAAATGGATAACCCTGTACTATTATTTACAAAGTTGAGAAAATTATGACTTCTGAGGCATTTTTTATAGTTATACCCATAAATATCTCCCTTGATAATTTTTTTAGATTTTTTAGATCACGGGTGTCCATTCGCGAGAGAGGAAACACATTTTTCATATATTCCCCCCCCCCCCCCCCTGTGCCCTCACTGAAGCAAAAACTGTCAGTTTAAGAACTGTTTTGAAAAGCTCTCATAGAGAACTTTCAGTTAATACTCATATCGGCTACCTTTCATGACATTTTTTTTCAGGGGCCACTCCCCTGTACTGTAGTCATCGATTCATGGCCTATTTTTTTGAATCCTAGAATGGTTAAAAAGCCCTATTGCTAGGAGCTCTCTCCTGCCTCTTCGACTTGTTTCAATTTTATGTACTTATCTTCATGATACCTATCATTCCTGAAATTTCCATGGAAACCTAGCAAAGCTGTAGTGTCTAAGTCGGTAAAAACCGCTCCATAGCCATATGTTTCCATAGTAATACAGGGCATATTGTTCCATAGTGATACAGGAAAATTCAAATCGCTATAACTTCGTTAAATACTATTCGATCTTTATGAAACTTTCAGAAAAGATCAATCTTATAGAAAGTCATCTGTTTGCTAAATTTTATTGAATTTAAGGGTACCGTTTAGATTTTATTAAAGAAAACGTAAAATCGATAAATCATACTATTACTAACAATGTTGAGTGAATTTCGACTTCTCATGTATTTGTTGCTTTTGTACTCATTAAGGCCTACATTCATGATTTTTTTTCAGATTTTTCGGATGAAAGGTGTCCAATCGCGAGGGGGGAGGGGTACGCGAAAAGTTCGTACATTTCCCCTTCCCCTGCCCTCCTCGGTACTAATAAGGCAATTTTAAGACTTGTTTTGAAAAGATCTCATTGAGACCTTTCCAATGACACCCTATTCGACTACCAATGGTGAAAATTTTTTTTGAGGGGTCCCCTCCCTATATGGGGAGACCCCCCTTAAACCCCTTTGAAAAAAATTTCCACCCTTGAACTTTTAAGAAGTCACCACTTCTGACCTTTCCACAAAGTTTCATGGCTGTAGCCTCTATCGTTTCGGAGAAAAAGTGCTGTGACATACAGACGGACGGACGGACAGACAGACGGACACAGGTCGTGATTGCAATAGGGTTTTGTATTTTAGTACAAAACCCTAAAAAAAGATAATTCGATAATGGGATGTTGTTTTTGTTGAATGCTTGTTGAATATCCTAGTTTGCTTATAAAACTTTCCTGGCAGCAGCACTCTTTTGTTAATAACTACATTGTATTTAACGATTGCACATTAATAGTTCTCAAGAAATACAATTATAAAAAGTTCTTAAAAGTTTCTAAAATGATAATCATCGAATTATTTCAGCTGTGAAATTCCCTGATGTGCAGTTGCCCAATGGAGTTTATAACTTACTCAAAACAAAAAATCCGAAAGATGATGTCCTGCTTTCTTATAATGATGTGAAATTGCGATGGGTTGGCCTCCAAGACTGGGTATGGAAAACTCAATTCGATAGTAAGTATTTAACCTCTTAAATGAATAGTTCTTCCGGTTACATATACGAGTATATATTAAAGTCAAACTATCATTGCAGCTCCGGATTCACATACGTCTCGCACATTTGTCAATCTGACCTTCCAAGGAATCGACAGCATAGCAAGCATAAAATTAAACGGCGAAGACCTCGCAGAAACTGATAATATGTTTGTTCGTTATTCATTTAACATTAAGGATCGGTTGATACCTAAGGTGAATATATCAATCAATAATATGTTTCAACACATTCCATGGTTTTAATTTTACATGTCGATCATATATTAGGGTCGAAACGAATTGGAGGTACGAATCAAATCTCCCGTAAATGAAGCAAAACGGTTAGCATCAATTCATCCTGAAACTCCGCCAGAATGCCCTGATCCTCGGTACCATGGCGAATGTCATATGAATTTCCTTCGCAAAATGCAAGCCAGTTTTGCTTGGGACTGGGGATTGGCAGCACCATCGATCGGTTTATGGTAAAATTACTTTAATTGATGGTAGCTCCCATTAAAGTTTGAAATTTCCACAGGAAAATGGTATACCTGGAAGTGCATGACGTTGCTATTATTCGAGATGTAGATGTTGCCACTACCCTCAAAGGTAAAACTTGGACCATGCACATCAAAGTTTATCTTGAAACCGGACTAGAAGTGCCTTTCTATGGAGAATTAACCATGTATGCTGTGTAAGTATCTTTATACGGTAATTGGAAATTTTGACGGAAATTATATTTTAAAATTTGGAACATTTTCAGAGATATTTATGATGATCCAGTAAAAATTATCTTCGATAAAGATCCTGTAGATTATCGAAGTCCAGTAATATCGTTTGAAAGCAATGTACCAGCGGTAAATGAGTTTTAAGATTTTATAAAAAGTATAAGTTTATTTAATTTTATAATCTGTCAATTTTACACATAGGACAAAATCAAAAGATGGTGGCCGAATGGATACGGTGAGCAAAAACTCTATCATTTGCATTTCACGTGGAATGGCAGATTTTCAAGCGGCTACAATCCAGAACTTTGGAGTGTATCTCAAAAGTCCATACGAATAGGCTTCAGAACAATCGAATTGATTCAAGATGAGTTGCGTAAGTTACCCTCAATTATTTTATTGGTACTGAAAAAAATATTGGGTTGTTCGATAATTCATGTCCTGAACCGCATATTTCATGTAGTTGAAGATTACACATTAGACTATCTTGTTGTAATGGTTTTCGAAATGCCCGTGTAGGACACGGCTGCCGATGGTCTGGCATAAGTGTCAGCGAGCTATTAACAACACCGAGCTCAGCTAACTAGCTTCGCTTAACGACCGCGTACGCGTGCTTGACGACTAGCATTTGCCGGATCATATGAGGCGGGTTCTTGTCGACCCACGAAGCTACACTACAAAATACTTATCACGCGTACTCTACAAGACGCACCGATCAATTTTATTGTCTTTAGAAAAGTTCTATTAGGTGTCAATTAAGCTACTCTATAGTAATTCAATATTTTTTTGCCTCGTTAAAGTTAGCGGACACGGAGGCTTGAGACAAATGCAAACATTACACAAAAAGCAACCGTTACTTTCACCGAAGAAGGTCGTTGCATTACAAGGGGAATGTCAAACCTAAAGATGTTAAAGTGGCTGAAGTGAACCACTCATCTCTGCCTAAAGGATGGAAACTTGACGGATGTAGTTTGCTTTACACTAGTAAAACAACAAACTAAGCAGTTTCGACGGGGTGACCACCTTATCTCTTCAGGAGCAGTCACTCCTGATCACCACGGGGCTGCTCGACTGCTTATGTTTATTACATTGTGCCAAAAACTGAGCGTAATTAGTAAACAACAAGTTAATTACAAATAAGCTTGAAAAGGGACAATCAAAGAGAGCATTATCGGCATATTTTATTGTTTTATATCCGAAAAAGCAAAAATGCGGTGCAAGCTCGAAAGAAATTGTTTGAAGTTTATGGTGAGGACTGTCTTACTGAACGCCAGTGTCAGCGTTGGTTTGCTTGCTTTCTTTCTGGCAATTTTAATGTGCAAGATGTAGCACATACTGGTCGTCCAACCACTACGGATGACGACAAAATAAAGGCGTTAGTCGAAACTAACCTGCGTATGATAACTCAAGAGATGGCAGAGAAGCTCGACATATCGAATTCAACCGTTTTCTTGCACTTACAATAGCTTGGTTATGTAAACAAACTGGATATTTGGATTCATCACGAATTAAAGGAAATTCACCTTACCAAACGAATTAACATATGTGACTGAATGATAACGGATGATGGAAAGTGGGTTGTTTACGATAACGTAGTCCAAAAACGATCAGGGACCAAGCGAAATGAGCCCCCACAATCGACATCCAAAGCCAATATTCACCAAAAGAAGATTGTGGTTTCTGTGTGGTGGAATTACAAGGGTATAGTCTACTTTGAGCTGCCTCTAAAAAATCAAACTATTGATTGAATGTCTACTGTCATCAACTATCGAAATTGAATAAAGAAATCAGGAAAACACGCCGTGAACTGGCCAATTGCAAAAGCGTGATGTTCCATCATGATAACGCCAGACCCCACACCTCTTTGATAACCCGTCAAAAATCAGTGGAGCTCAATTGGGAACTGATACCACATCCATCCTATAGCCATGACTTAACACAACCAAACTATGATTTGTTTCGCTCCCTTCAAACCCATTTGAATGGCATAACTTTCTATTCTGATCAGGCTGTTAAAAATGAGTTAGACCAGTTATTCGCTTCTAAAAACCAAGGCTCCTTCGAACGTGGAATTTTTCAACTTACCGGAAAATGGCAAAAGGTCATCCAACAATATGGTCAAAATACAATATCATTGGTTAATGTTTGTTGTTAATATGAATAAATTTACTTTGATAATACTGACGCTAAATAAGAGTTACTGGTTCCCCAAAGAAGGCATCAATATGTAGTGAAATGATTGGTTTAGAAGTCTGTACAGGACTGCACTGATGGTCTGCTGCTTCAGCAAAAGAGGATGGTGGGATCCGCCGAGATTGGCCTTGTCTGAGGACTCGTGAATACGCTGACAGGCTAGCATTGCGGTGTCGTGGGGCAGGTTTTTTCATCAGCACAAGGACCCACTACAAAAAAATTGCTCATTCACGAATTAAAAGGATCTAATACGGATCAACTGGTGTCGAGGCCGAGGTAACCTACTAAGGGTTGAAATTGCTTATAGCCAGTAACAATAGGGATGCAAACGATACATCGTATTCATGAAAGCATCGATGTTTTGCTCATAAACATCTATGTTGTGACATCGATATTACAGCCCGTTAAACATCGATACATCGGTTGCTATGAACGATGTTTTAAGAACGATGTTTGGTTTTTTGAATCGATTGAAGATCAGTGATACATCAGCATTTTTAAATATTTAACAGCCAAAACTGAAGTTTTCAATCATATAAACCACACCTTAAACAGTTTGCAACCAACTGCTACAGGATCAGTCTTCTTTCGAATCTGAAAACGATGAAAATGTGGGAAGTATTTGGAGCTAATACCAACAATTAGTGTATGAAAATTTAAAAACCATGCACACCGATAAAACTAGTATCTTCTATCAAAAGAAACGCGATAGAAATTCGGGAAGATACGCCATCATTGTATAACATAGCAATTATATTTATCAACAAAGAAAACGATTACTTGGTGCCAGGTTGTTCAAATAACTATTTCTGAACTCTTTTCTTAAACCATATTTGAATACATGTTCAAAGATAGTATTGACAAAAACAACAATCTCTTCTTTGAGTTTTTTTTAAATTTATTTTACAATTTCTATTAACACTAAAAACATCGATATTTCGACCTAAAACAACGATGTTTTCGACATCGATGTTTAAATTTTGCAAAACATCGATGTTGCAACATTGATGTTTTTATGAACGATGTTGCATCCCTAAGTAACAAACTGGGCCGGGAGAAAACAGACGGACTTGGGGGGACTTCGTCGTTACCGACGATACTTATGGCCCCCAAATAAGAGTGGGGCATCTAGGTGAAAGCGGTGCCCCCTCGCACCCTCTCAACTGGATCGAGGTCCAAATATAAGCGTGGCCAAATTTTCCATTTAAGTGAAAACATACAAACATAATTTGAATGAATTTTTCCTTCAAATGAAAAATATAAACTTGGCAAATTTATTTCATAGTATTATGTGACGGATCATATCATAGCTGGGCAGGCACACGGGAGCATGGTACTGACCAAACCAATTTCCGGAAAAATCAAAAAGGTCATGAAAATGAGATACTCTAACTTTCTCTAAGCGAAGGCCCGAGAGGGGCTGTAGTGCTACAAAGAAGAAGATTATGTGACGGAATCACAAAACACTATGCCATAAATAGGCAGGTGAGCGGAGGGCCACCTGACCCTGCAAGAGCACCTGTAACGCTTCAAAAGGGGTGAGCTCACCCGATAGCTAGTTCAGTATAGTGGAGGGGCTACCTATCGTTGCGAGTCCCATACCCGATCAGGTTTTCGATAAATGGAAAGACTGAGTGTGCTGTTTAATCAGGCATTTCGTTTATTTTCCATTTGTAATGTTTTCGTTTTTTTGTATTTTTGTCTTATGGCTATTTCAGTTCGCATGATAAATTAAAATATGTGCATTGATCGTAAAAATTAGAGCAAATTGATCAATAAAAAAATAAGAAATATTTATAGTTTACTCGATTTAACGTGATGCAGAGTTTACTGTATTTAATATTCTCATTTCATTATTGCTCAGCGCAAATGCACGATACCCAATATTTGAAGGATTTTATATCCGTTGTTTCATTCGATTATTTGTAAAAGGAATATATCTAAAAATTCATACTCAATGAAACCAGAAAGAAATATACAAAAAATTGATATGCAAAAATATACATAAACAATTTATATGCAGTAAACCAACCAAAAGGGTACTCACCTAACACCCTCGCCAGGCGCCCGCTGATGATGTGGATGGTCCTGAAACTTCGAAGTACGTTATGAGTGCTTGAACGAAAATTATTAGGTTTACTCTTAATTGGAAGGGAGGGGGGTTGTGAAAACTTAAAATTACACTTTTGCACTGTATTTAGCTCAACTGCCTTAATCATATATGATGTCGAGACAAGCTGCTTGGGACCAATTACATCAACAAGTTGTTCAATTATAGCTACTTTTCGAATAAAACTCATATCACTTATAATTTAAAATTATTCATAACTTTTACTCGACAGTCAGGAATCTGGCTCCAATAATCTTCTATTCCGAAAGTTATATCATGTGATTAGCACTGAAAACAACCAGTTACTGTCACTAGTTTCTTTGGGACGAAAAGTTTGGAAAATCTTCAAACAGTTTGACGAAACAACTAGTTTAGCTGTGATTTGTATCTACTTTGCCGAGAGAAAGTAAAGAAATGTTCAAGCAAAGTTTCTTGCATCAAAAGCTAATTCATCATCATCAAACGCCGATCAATTCATTAGCCCACCAAGACAATATTCCACAAATTCAATGCAAGGAAATTGAATTGAATGTAAAAAAAGATAATGATACTAAAGTACCATGAAGAGTTATGTAAAAAAAAAAGTCTGAAAAATTCCAACATCGTAATCAACATGTTTCTGCAACGACCTCAATCGCTGGAGGTGGATTCGCGCGTTCGTCCATTCATGCAAACCTTCATGTAACGAGTCTCAAACAAAATAAGTAGAAATGCGTCAGCATCAAATAAGTGAAAGTTGGTCGTACACTCCGTTTAGTTTCTACCGTTTCGATGCAAATCCGCTTTAAATTTTTGATACGGTTCCACTTTCCGTTACGAAAAGAAGCACAAAAGTAATTGCCTATATTCGCGTTTAGTATCTACCAATCGCGGGGATTTTTGCGCAAAGTTCACAAAATGGTGTCATATCAATTTTCTTGTAATACTTTTTCCACCAAAAATACTTCCGGTATTCTTTGGATTTTCATCGAGAAATTTCAAATAATTACCTCAATCTTCGACGTTTATATAGACTGGTGGGGGGAATTTGGAATAATCAGCTCTTCCAAATACGGCAGGAATAATATTGCGATCAGCGATGTGTAAAAGTTTCTCCGTAATGTAAAAGGTGATTCATAACAAGTGTACACATTTTTGTCGAAAAAAAACATAGTTTTTGTGAAGATTGAGCTGTAATGTTTATTTATTATGAAAATTTGGTCCCTAACAATTAAATATGAAACATTACTTTGAGCATATGTGCATCTCGTGCTGCTTTGCAGACTATTGACTTATTGAAGACCAAGTTTGGAAATCGAATAATTTCACGAAATGGACCCATAAATTGGCTGGCGAGATCGTGTGATTTGACTCCTTGTGACTTCTTTCTTTGGGGGTTTCTGAAGGATCGTGTTTACGCGGATGCTCCCTAGACTACTGAAGCATTAAAAAACAATATTCGAGCCAACATACGCCTAATAACGCCGGAAATGTGCGAAAATGTCATCGAAAATTACAATCATCGTTTGAGTCTGTAAAGCAGCATGAGGTGCACATATGCCCGAAGTAATGTTTCATATTTAATTTTAAGGGACCAAATTTTCATAATAAATAAACATTGCAGCTCAATCTTCGCAAAAACTATGTTTTTTTCGACAAAATTTGTACACTTGTTATGAATCACCCTTTAGTATTTGCATAATGAATTTTCGAATGATAAATAGAATTTAGACGCGAAATCTAATTTATCGTAGCATCGTTTTGAACCACGTGGACATTTTTGGGCATAATTCCGTTGTATCGAAAGTATTTATAGACGACGACAGTGCGAACATCCACGCGAAGGCTGGATCAACCAGAGCCAATACAATGATAATAATCCACAGGCAATTGACGGCTCTCAGCATAATCCGCGCACTATTGACCATCGGTCCAATGACTTCACTTTCTACTTCACGGATTACACTTCAATTATGCAATAGAACATGAATGATCTCACTAGGAAAAACTACATAAGCAATACTATTTCGATTTACCAGGTCGAAGAGAAGGTCAGCAAGGTCGAGGAGAGAATGAATCATGAGATGGAAAAAGTGAAAAAGGAATTGGGCCCAACGAAGGCAGTAGTAACCTCCTCACCAGCCCTGCTTAAAACCGCAGCGCAAAGCACATCCAGAAATGTGAACGAATCAATAGTCGACGGGCAAACGGTCTGGAGTATTTACAAAATCAGCTGCCGAGCTTCTGCAGACAATTCCCGTTGAGCTGCACTCAAACACGGCTACCATAATAAATGCGCTTGGCATGCGTTATGGAGTCACAGCTACGGCATTGGATGCAGAAGTCTGGCGAAATCCTACAGCAGCTAGTCCCAGATATTGAACGACTGGCACTTTTGGCTTACCCAGCATACGACCCAGAACATCGAGATGACGCAGCAACAGAAGCATTCATCAGCGCATTAAAGGACCAGGAATGGCAACAAGTCGTGCGTTTAGCTCAAAAGCAAACGGTTAAGGACGCATTGGCTTATAGTCTGAGCTTTGAGGCAGCGGAAAATGTGAGCCGTACTACTGCACGTGTTCACAAGGACGAGCAGACGAGTGCAGGTTAGAGCGCGTGGAAATCGAGCGAGGCCCACAGGTAAATGGTGCGCCTAGATGCTGGAATTGCGGAGAGAAGGGGCACCTGCAAAGAGACTGCAAGAAGCGAAGGAAACCGAGCTATTCTCCTAGGTGTGCAGCTAGAAGAAGATCCAGACCGAGTCAGGAGCCCAGAATGGAAGCCCTTCAAACTGAGGGGTCGGGAAACATGTAAGAGCCAACTTCGTGGCTCAGAGGTTGGTTAGGAGGATCGACGTTCCCAGCACCACCATCACCGTGTCAAGACTTCATCGTCGACAAGCAGACTTCTGTCTTCCGAGTCAAATTGACGGAGAACATTGCACCATAACAATCGACACTGGTGCAACCCGATCGATATTCTGACCAGATCTAGTGACGTAACAACAACTTCACAAGGGCAGGATTTTCTCACTATTGACAGCTACAGGAGAAACTGCACCTGTCCATGGAGAGGTCAACCTCTAGGTACAGTTGTGAAGCCTTGCGTTCCAGCATAATTTTCTGGTCGCGAACATTATGGATGACTGCAATCTCAGAATTAATTTTTTGCGACACCATGGAATCCCGTTGGATTTGGGCAAACGGGTATTGAAATGGCGGAATGTCGAAGTATTGATGGAGGATCCCAACGTCCAAATTCCTAAGATGAATGTGGTAGTGTTACGGGAACCGATTGATTTATTAACCTGACTGCGTACTCAAGGCATTAGCCCGAGTATTAGCATCCCAAGGCTTTCTGCCCCAGGCTAGCAGTTGAATTATTAATCAGTCAATTATTAGTTCAACTGCAGGCCCCGGACACAAAGCCTTGGGACACTCATACTCGGGCGAACGCCTTGAGTACGTAGTTAAACGTATCCTAAATTCGCTTATCCCAGGCTAAGTGCCTTGGGATAGAATAAGCTTGGGCGCACGCCTTGAGCCAGCGAATGGAGAAATACTTCTACATTTTCTTACTTCTATGATTTTCTTTTATACTATAACTATGCTGACTTTATTGCTTACCAACTAAAATAATGAAGACAATTTACCATTTAAAAGATCAAAGTTCAACAACAAAAACAGTTTAATGTATTTAGTGCCATCTCTCTGTGACTGGTGCAACCACAAAGCTAAAGCTTTCGCTCGATTTGCGATGCATGTAACCAATTCGTTCCGCTGGGTGGCACGTTTGATTTCGAGGTCTTGTGTGTATATATTCGATACTTAATATGAGTATGGATACACACCCACTTCTGCTAATCCATCATACGACACCGCGCCCACAGATATTTTGATTGTCATTTACTGTACACAGAGCGGAACGACGAAACACGAACCGAGAAATATTTGGACTGCGGTTCCCGTAACATTGCAACCAGAGAGGAACGACGGAACACGAACCGAGCAATATTTGGACTGCGGTTCCCGTAACAGTAGTATGTGCTGACACAGATGTACCGAAATCTTCCGAGAGCATTGTATGAGCCAAGCTTGATGGTGATTTATGAAACCACCGATCTTATCTGATGGAGCTAACGAAGATGTTTGCATTGCGCAGTTTGACTGTAGGATGAAGCCTTGTAAGATCTATAAGGAACGGATACGTGCCGGTTAGAGTCCTTAATAACGCCGACTCAACCACGAGCATCAAAGTGGGAGAAGTCATCGGCAGTGCCCAGCTTGTTTCCACCATCACATCTTTGGAAGCTACTCACGAATATCCTTGGAAATGGAGGCAAGACACAGACAAAGCCCGGGAATTCACGTCTGCAATATTGAAGCAGACCAAATTGCCAGTGCAGCTATTCAAGCGAGCCTCTTATCTGGTCACCAAGTACAGTGACATCTTCTCAACAAGCCCGGATGACCAAGGCCGAACGAGTATGGTAACTCACGTCATAGATACACAGGGAGCCAAGCCAATTCGACAAGCACCGAGACGTCTTCCTATAGCCAAACAAGGAGAAGTGAGCGCATTGATCTCGAACATGGAAAAACAAGGTGTTATCGAGCCTTCTGTCAGTCCATGGGCCGCGCCAGTAATATAGTTCTAGTAAAGAAAAAGGATTGTAGCACTCGTTTTTGTGTCGACTATAGACAGCTTAACGACGTCACTAAAAAAGATAGTTACCCGCTTCTACGCATCCATGACGTCATGGATACTTTAGCCGATGCAAAATGGTTTTCTACACTCGATCTCAGAAGTGGCTACTGGCAGGTAGAAATCGACAAGAAGGACCGAGAGAAGACCGCATTTTCAGTTGGGACCGGATTGTGGCAATTTGTGGTGATGCCATTTGGGCTCGGCAATACTCCAGCCACCTTCGAATGCCTGATGGAGTACACGCTAGAGGCCCAACCTGGAAAACCTGCTTGGTGTATCTTGATAATATCTTTGTTATCGGGAGAACGTTCGAAGAGCATGTGCGGAACTTAGAAGAGGTGTTCTCTTAATTGCGACTGGTGAATCTGAAACTTAATCTCGACAAGTGTACTCTTTTCGCAGCTGAAGTAAAATACCTGGGACACGTCGTATCAGCAGAAGGGGTCAAAACAGACCCTGAGAAGATTGAAGCCGTGAAAGCTGGCCATACCAAACAACAAGCGCTAACTACGAAGTTTTCTGGGTCTGGCGACCTACTATCGAAGATTTGTCAAAGACTTTGCCAAAATAGCTAAGTGTCTCCACCAGCTAACCGAAAAAATCAACCGTATGTCTGTAATGAAAAATGCCAGGCAGCCTTTGAGACCTTGAAGGAGAAGCTGTGTGAATCACCCGTGCTGGCACAATCAAAATCCGGAAAAATGTTTGTAGTTGACGCCGATGTGAGCAATGGTGGGATTGGAGCTGTACTCTCCAAGCAGATCGATGGCGAAGTAAGAGTCCTTTCGTATTACAGTCGAGTTCTTTCAAAAAGTGAGAGGAACTACTGCGTGACTAGGGAGGAGGTATTGGCTACAAAAGAGGCAACCAAGTAGTTCCACAAGTACCTATATGGCCAGAAATTTGTTCTTCGAACAGACCATGCATCACTGAGATAGCTGCGAGATGGACCGAAAGATTGGAGTCATACGATTACAAAATTATGCATCGTAAAGGCAGAGTTCATGGAAATGCTAACGCCCTATCTCATCGTCCATGTCCACCTAACTACAAGCATTGCCGACGGGTTGAGGAAAAATAGCCGAGCGTTGATCTGCGAGTGATAACGGCCAAATTCAATGAAGGTTTGCCATTGGAGGAGGTTCGAAACACCCAGTTAGCCGATGAAGAGGTCGGACCATTGCTCGTATGGAAAGAGACAACTGGGCGACCTGAGTGGAAGGACGTTTCAACGCATGGCGCAACCCTGAAAAGCTATTGGGCACAATGGAACTCCCTTCAGGTGGAGGGTGGTGTACTCAAGCGGAAATAGGAAACGGCGAATGGCAGCTCCTATAGAATGCAAACTATACTTCCCAAAAGCCGAATCCACGATGTGGTTAAGGAAATGCACGAGGGATCCTCGGGAGGCCACCTTGGTGTTAACAAGACCTAGCGAAATTGCGGGAAAGGTTGTACTGGCTCCACGATGGAGAAGACGGAGTGGACTGGTGTCGTAGATGTACAATTTGCGCTTCCGTCAAAGGTCCAAAGTGATGACTGAGAGGACAAATGCAAACCTATAAAGTGAGGGTACCGTTTGAAAGAATTGCTGTTGACATCACAGGACCCTTCCTGAATCCGAACGGGGAAATCGATACAAGCTGGTTGTGGCCGATTATTTCAGCAAGTGGCCCGAGGTCTACCCCATTTCCAACTAGGAAGCAACTACTGTAGCCGAACGGCTAGTGTTGAATTGGGTCAGTACGAACGGCATACCTTGTGAACTACATTCGCATCAATGCTGAAACTTCGAGTCCCTTGCTTTTGGCAAAATGAGCGAGCTGCTGGGAATACGGAAAACGAGGACAATACCACTGCGTCCCCAATCCAATGGAATGGTCGAACCGTTCAACGGCACACTTAATAAACACCCGACCAAGATGGTTGACGAGGACCAAAGGGACTGGGACCGGCGCATCACATTATTCTTGATGGCGTACAGAGCTGCTGAACACGCATCGACGGGCGAAGCCCCAGCCAAAGTCATTTTTTACATAATCAGCCGTAGTTTACATCTTGATGGCGTACAGAGCTGCTGAACACGCATCGACGGGCGAAGCCCCAGCCAAAGTCATTTTTGGAAAGACTATTCGTCTGCCAGCTGATATAAAGTTCGGAACATCCGGAAGTCATCTTTGCAAAGACTTTTTGTCTACCGGCTGATACCCCTTGAGAAACTCCAAACGATCTCGGAGTACGCAAGTGAGCTAAACACCTCGAATTGGCCACTGGTGGCATGAAGACCAGGTATGGTGTATAGGCAAATTCTACTGGCTTCGAGCAAGGTGACTTGGTGTGGCTATATAACCCACAACGGCGGAGGAATAGGTCTCCGAAGTTGCAGCATAATTAGGAGTGGCCATACCAAGTTACAAAGTGAATCAACGACGTCGTATATCGCATACAGGAACCACATAAGCCAAGAGCCAAAATGAGAACCGTCCATCTGGACCATCTTGCACCATCTTATATCTAGGGAGACTTAACTATAACTGGGGACACATCTTTCCAGAGTTAAAAGAACTGAGATGAGGGCAGTGTCACATGTCCACACAATTCTGCGAACTACTGTCGCAATTGTTGCCACAACTGTTAGTAACACCATGATCAACATTGATTGAAAAGAAACAACCAAGAAATGTAAACGAACGACGTCAAAAGCGCGTACTCGAAAGCACAAGAATAGACCACGTAGATGCATGATAAATATTCGAAAGTAAACTAGTGACGTCAGAACATTCGCCAATATACGAGAAATGGGTTGAATGACTAGAAACCTTATATAAAGCTGAGCTGAATGAATGGAGGCTATAGTAAAACTGCGATAGGACTAGAGCGCGAATTGAAGGCGATATTGATTGATAGTGAAGTAGAAAAGATTTTCTTGATATATTTGAAGACAGTTGAAACATAAATTGATTGTACAAGAGGAAAGTAAATTAAGATGCGATTTGTAAAATAGGGAAATTAATTATCGTACTTTCTTCGTAAATAAACTCTTTTAACTTAACTCTTTTAAGATAGTGCGTTTTCACTTTCCCGGAATATTAAACTTAAAATGGCTTAAATTGGAAGTTTTTATACAACAGAGCATTTTCTTTAAATAGTATAGAGTTCGGAAATAGGGGAATAATAATTTTGTATCTTGATATGAACGCACCCTTAAACGAACCAGCGTTGGTTGGAAATAATTAAAAATTACTATTAATTACTAGTATCGAAAAACTATCCTCAGCGATGAAGCTCATTTCTGGTCAATGGCTTTGTTAATAATCAAAATATGCATTATTGGTCGGAACAAACCCACATGTGCTTCTTGAGACACCGTTGCACCCGCAAAAAAATTCTGTTTGGTGCGGTTTTCATGTCGGAGATGTGATTGAGTCAATTTTTACGTAAATGAAAACGTCCGTCATGTTACCGTCGATGGAGAGCGCTATCGTATTATGTTGGAAGATTATTGTGGCCAGAATTAGATGAACTTGATATTGTCGCGTGTTATTGGTTCGCGGCCAATAATTTTAATGTTCCGGGAAAGTGAAAACGCAATGTCTTTTAATTTAAGTTAAAAGAGTTTATTTAATTGCACAATGATCAATCTACACTTTCACTAATTTTAATTTTCACTTAATTTTTAAATCTAACACTTGTCCATAAATTTCTTATCGCAATTGTCTTCTAAATCACTTCACTATTACAAAACACACTTTGCACTCAAACAATCAATTGTCTTTACTTCGCGTTCCACTATATCGCAGTTTTCTCATCGCGGTCGAATGAATGATGATCCCCCCATTCATTCAGCTCGCCTTTATATAGGGTCTCTACCTATTCACCCATTTCTCGTTTATTGGCGAATGTTCTAGCTGGTAGATTCGAGAAAATTAATGAATGGAGTGACGTCACTTGCAGATGTTGATCATGCTCGTTGGGTTCTCGTGGTTTCGAGTGAATTCGTGTTCTTCATTGTTGTGAAAACAATTGCGACAGTAGCTCGCAGAATTATTTGTACATGTAACACTGCCCCCACCTCAGTTCTTTTCGCCCCGAAAAGATGTGTCGCCAGTTGTAGTCGATTCTCCCTGGGTGTAATATGGGGCAAGACGGTCCAGATGCACGATTTTCATTTTAGCTCTCGGCTTACGATGTTCCTGTATTCGGTATACGACGTCGTTGATTCGCTTTGTAACTCGGTATGGTCCCTCCCAATTATGTTGCAACTTTGGAGACCTACCCTTTCGCCGTTGCGGGTTATAAAGCCACACCAAGGCATCTTGCTGGAAGCCAGTAGAATTAGCCTTTAGATCATACCTGGTCTTCATGCGGTCAGTAGCCGATTCGAGGTGTTTTCGCACGGTCCGATGTATCTGGTTCAACCATTGTCGTAGATCACTTGCGTACTCCGAGACCGTTTGGGGTTTCTCAGGGGGTGTTCCGAACTTTATATCGGCTGGCAAACGAATAGTCTGTCCAAAAATGACTTTGGCTGGGGCTTTGCCCGTCGACGCATGTTCAGCGGCTCTATACGCCATCAAAAATAGTGGGATATGTCGGTCCCAGTCCCTTTGGTTCTCGTCAACCATTTTGGCAAGGTGTTTATTGAGCGTGCCGTTGAAACGTTCGACCATTCCATCGGATTGGGGATGCAGTGGTGTTGTCCTCGTTTTCCGTATTCCGAGCAGCTCGCACATTTCGCCAAAAACTAGTGACTCAAAGTTTCGGCCTTGATCCGAATGTAGTTCGCCAGGTACGCCGTACCTACTGACCCAATTTAACACTAGCTGTTCAGCTACAGTAGTTGCTTCCTGGTTGGGAATGGGGTAGACCTCGGGCCCCTTGCTGAAATAATCGGCTACAACCAGCGTGTATCGATTTCCCCATTCAGATTCAGGAAAGGGTCCAGCGATGTCAACAGCAATCCTTTCAAACGGTACCCCTACGTTATAGGTTTGCATTTGTCCTCTCAGGCGTCGCTTTGGGCCTTTGACGGAAGCGCAAATTGTGCATCTGCGACACCAGTCCTCTACGTCTTCTCGAGCGTGGAGCCAGTAGAACCGTTCCCGCAATTTCGCTAAGGTCTTGTTAACACCAAGGTGGCCTCCCGAGGATCCTTCATGCATTTCCATGCATTTCCTTAACCACATCGTGGATTCGGCTTTTGGGTAGTATAGTTTGCATCCTATAGGAGCTACCATCCGCCGTTTCCCATTTCCGCTTGAGTACACCACCCTCCACCTGAAGGGAGTTCCATTGTGCCCAATAGCTTTTCAGGGTTGCGCCATGCGTTGAAACGTCCTTCCACTCAGGTCGCCCAGTCGTCTCCTTCCATACGAGCAATGGTCCGATGTCTTCATCGGCTAGCTGGGCATTTCGAATCTCCTCCGATGACCAACCTTCATCGAATTCGGCCGTTATCAGTCGCAGATCAACGGGCGGCTCCTTTTCCTCAATCCGTCGGCAATGCTTGCAGTTAGCTGGACATGGGCGACGAGATAGGGCGTCAGCATTTCCATGAACTCCGCCCTTTCGATGAACAATTTCGTAGTCGTACGACTGCAATCTTTCGATCCATCTCGCAACTTGTCCCTCGGGGTTTTTGAAGTTAAGTAGCCATCTCAGCGATGCATGGTCCGTTCGAAGAACAAATTTCTGGCCATATAGGTACTTGTGGAACTGCTTGGTGGCCTCTATTATAGCCAATAGCTCCTTCCTGGTCACACAGTAGTTCCTCTCACTTTTTGAAAGAACTCGACTGTAATACGAGAGGACTCTTTCTTCGCCATTGATCTGCTGGGAGAGTACAGCTCCAATACTGCCGTTGCTTGCATCAGTGTCAACCACAAACATTTTTCAGAGTTTCGGATACGCCAGCACGGGTGATTCACACAGCTTTTCCTTCAGGGTCTCAAAGGCTGTCTGGCATTGTTCGTTCCAGACATACGGACGATTTTTCTCGGTTAGCTGATGGAGACACTTAGCTATTTTGGCAAAGTCTTTGACGAATCTTCGATAGTAGGTTGCCAGACCCAGGAAACTTCGTAGTTGGCGCTTGTTGTTTGGTGATGGCCAGCTTTTCACGGCTTCAATCTTCTCAGGGTCTGTTTTGACCCCTTCTGCTGATACGATCTGTCCCAGGTATTTTACTTCAGCTGCGAAAAGAGTACACTTGTCGGGACTAAGTTTCAAATTTGCCAGTCGCAGTCTAGAGAAAACCTCTTCTAAGTTCCGCACATGCTCTTCGAACGTTCTCCCGATGACGATGATGTCATCTAGGTACACCAAGCAGGTTTTCCAGGTTAGACCACGTAGCACGTATTCCATCAAGCGTTCGAAAGTGGCTGGAGCATTGCAAAGCCCAAATGGCATCACCACAAACTGCCACAATCCGGTCCCAACTGAAAATGCAGTCTTCTCTCGGTCCTTCTTGTCGATTTCTACCTGCCAGTAGCCACTCTTGAGATCGAGTGTAGAAAACCATTTTGCGTCGGCTAAAGTGTCCATGATGTCATCGATGCGTGGGAGCGGGTAACTATCTTTCTTAGTGACGTCGTTGAGCTGCCTATAGTCGACACAAAAACGAGTACTACCATCCTTTTTCTTTACTAGAACTACAGGCGCGGCCCATGGACTGACAGAAGGTTCAATAACGCCTTGTTTTTCCATGTCCGAGATCAGCGCGCTCACTTCTCCTTGTTTGGCTATAGGGAGGCGTCTGGGTGCTTGTCGAATCGGCTTGGCTCCCTGTGTATCTATGACGTGAGTTACCAGACTCGTTCGGCCTTGGTCATCCGGGCTTGTTGAGAAGATGTCACTGTACTTGGTGACCAGATCAGAGGCTCGTTTGAATAGCTGCACCGGCAATTTGACTTGCTTCAATATTGCAGACGTGGATACCCGGGCTTTGTCTGTGTCTTGCCTCCTTTTCCAATGATGGTTGTGAGAAGCTTCCAAAGAGGTGATGGTGGAAACAGGCTGGCAGCTGCCGATGACTTCTCCCGCTTTGATGCTCGTGGTTGAGTCTGCGGTGTTAAGGACTCTAACCGGCACATATCCGTTCCTTAAAGATCTTACAAGGCTTCGTCAAGCTGCGCAATGCGGATGTCTTCGTTGGCTCTATCAGATAAGATCGCTGGTCTCCAGAATCACCATCAAGCTTGGCCCATACAATGCTTTCGGAGGAATTCGGTACATCAGTGTCAGTACATACCACTACATTCATCTTGGGGATTTGGACGCTGGGATCCTCCATCAGTACTTCGACATTCTGCCATTTCAATACACGTTTGCCCAAGTCTAACGTGATTCCATGTGGTCGGAGAAAATCCATTCCGAGAATGCAGTCATCCATAATGTTCGCGACCAGAAAATTATGTCGGAACACAAGGTCTCCCAACTGTATCTGGAGGTTGACCTCTCCATGAACAGGTGCAGTTTCTCCCGTAGCTGTCCGTAGTGAGAAAATTCTGCCCTTGTGAAGTTGTTGCTGTCTAACTAGGTCTGGTCGGATAATCGATCGGGTAGCACCAGTGTCGATTGTTATGGTGCAGTGTTCTCCGTCAATTTGACCCGGAAGGCATAAGTCCGCTTCTCCACGATGTAGTCTTGACACGATTATGGTGGTGCTGGGGACGTCGATCCTCCTAGCCAACCTCTGCCCCACGAAGTTGGCTCTTACATGTTTCCCGACCCCTCTGTTTGAAGGGCTTCCATTCTGGGCTCCTGACTCGGTCTGGATCTCCTCCTAGCTGCACACCCTGGACAATAGCTCGGTTTTCTTCGCTTCTTGCAGTCTCTTTGCAAGTGCCCCTTCTCTCCGCAATTCCAGCATCTAGGCGCACCATTTACATGCGGGTCTCGCTCGATTTCCACGCGTTCACACCTGCACTCGTCTGTCACTACTTCACGAACCCGGGCAGTGGTACGAGTCACATTTTTTGCTGCCTCAAAGTTCAGACTGTAAGCCAATGCGTCCTTAACCGTTTGCTTTTGAGCTAAACGCACGGCTTGTTGCAATTCCGGGTCCTTTAGTGCCTTGATGAATGCCTCTGTCGCTGCATCATCTCGATGTTCTGGGTCGTAGGCTGGGTAAGCCAAAAGTGCTAGTCGCTCAATGTCTTGGGCTAGCTGCTGTAGGGTTTCACCAGGCTTCTGCACCCGATGCCTTAGCTGTGACCGATAAATCTGCTTTAGATGATCATCTCCATAACGCATGTCGAGCGCATTCATTATAGCATTCGAGTTTGAGTGCAATTCAACGGGGATCGTCTGCAACAGCTCGGCAGCTGGGCCTCTTAGAGCAAGAATCAATGCAGTTTCTCGTTCCTGCTCATTCCAGTGATTTATGCGAGCGGCATCTTCAAACTGGGTTTTGTAAATAGTCCAGACCGTTTGCCCATCGAATATTGGTGCTTGTACATTTCTAGATGAGCTTTGCGCTGCGGTTATAATTGGGGCTGGTGGGGCAGTTACTACTGCCTTTGCTGCTTCCAATTCCTTTTTCATGTTTTCCATCTCATTGTTGATTCTCTCCTCGACCTGGCTGACCTTTTCCTCGACCTGGTAAACCTTTTCCTCGACCTGGTCAACCTTTTCCTCGACGCCTTTAATTTGCTTGTTGAGACTACCGAGCTCCGCTTTTATTTCGGTTGACTGTTTCTCCAGCTTCTGTGTGATGTCTGCCTTGATGTCTGCTTTGATTTCGATTGCTTGTTGGTCCAGCTTCGCTGATTGTTCGTTTAGCTTCGTTGATTGTTCATTTAACTTCGCTGATTGTTCATCTAGCTTCGCAGTCAGACTCGATGACATCAGCATTAACATTTGCATTAGCGCATTTTCTGGCTCCTTCGATTTTGGTGTTTCTACTCCTCCACCTTCTGCGCCTTTTTCCGCATCTGAGAACTCACCCGAATCCAGATTCACGCCTTACGACTCGATCGCGTCGCGCAAGCGTGCAATCAGTGTGGCCTTTGAACCTTGCGTAGCCAGATTTCGCTGTTCTAACTCTTCCTTGAGCTCCGACATGGTCAATTCATTGATTCTTAGATGCAAGTTTCGTGGCATTTTTATTGTATTGGCTTTTTGTTTTTTTTTTCAACAGTTTTTACGTTAGATTTCACAACTGTGCAGTTTAAAAATGTTTAAAAGTTTTCACTTTTCGAAATTTTCTATCTCACTTCTCGACACCACTGTCGCGTGTTATTGGTTCGCGGCCAATAATTTTAATGTTCCGGGAAAGTGAAAACGCAATGTCTTTTAATTTAAGTTAAAAGAGTTTATTTAATTGCACAATGATCAATCTACACTTTCACTAATTTTAATTTTCACTTAATTTTTAAATCTAACACTTGTCCATAAATTTCTTATCGCAATTGTCTTCTAAATCACTTCACTATTACAAAACACACTTTGCACTCAAACAATCAATTGTCTTTACTTCGCGTTCCACTATATCGCAGTTTTCTCATCGCGGTCGAATGAATGATGATCCCCCCATTCATTCAGCTCGCCTTTATATAGGGTCTCTACCTATTCACCCATTTCTCGTTTATTGGCGAATGTTCTAGCTGGTAGATTCGAGAAAATTAATGAATGGAGTGACGTCACTTGCAGATGTTGATCATGCTCGTTGGGTTCTCGTGGTTTCGAGTGAATTCGTGTTCTTCATTGTTGTGAAAACAATTGCGACAGTAGCTCGCAGAATTATTTGTACATGTAACAATATCAACGATATGTGGATTCAACATGGCGGTGCTACTAGCCACACAGCCCGCCTCACAATCGATTTATTGAAATTTATTTATTTATTATTATGTCCTTAATAAAAAACACTATATATTATTTTCAAAGTGGTGGCCAATAAAATTACTGTTTGCTTTTAAAAGTAAGGCTACCAAAGATGAATTTACCTTTCCGGCTAGTTGTGCCTTCGGGATTTGTTTTATTGTTTTGCGCTTTATATTTCTTTGAGGTCACCCTACATATCGTATATGCGATAAATAATGTAAAGTGCAACTGGATGCTAGGGGAAAGAACCCACCCCACGATATCGCAGACGCTAGCCTGCAAGTCCACACATGCGGAAAAGATGGATTTCCCTGCACACTCCGATGTGGTCTACGATGAATTGTACACTTTTCACAAAAATGGAACTAGTCCTATCCATGAAGCCAAGAAAGGCTCCAAGATCAGATGGGATTCTAGCTGAGGTATTGTAGATGATCTATCACTTGTGTCCTGACAAGCTACTCAGTAGTTTAAACACTTGCCTGCATTGAAGGTTATTCATAGAGTGCTGGAAAGTATCGGGGCTTGCGCTGGTCAGCAAGGGTAAGAGGAATCCCAAGTCACCGTCTGCATACCACCCGTGTATGCTAAACGTGGCTGGAAAAGTGCTCGTAAAACTCACTAGAAAACGACCCAGTGACATGATTCATGCTACTAAGGACCTGTCTTTACGATAATATGGCTTCAGAGAAAGGGTTTCTACCATTAACGCTATCGGTGAAGTGGTACGTGCACCCAGCATGTAGAGGCACAGAGCAGTTCCACCTGACAGGTTGTCCTGCTAGCTACTCTTGACCTAAGAAATGTATTTGCCCGTTAAATGGGCAGATATCCTGAAAGCACTAGAAAGTCCTTGCCAAATACCAGAACATCTGATGTGACTATCTGAAGGAACGTAGCCTGCTCTGTAACACGAAAAAAGATCAACTGAAGGTGGAAATTACATCGGGTGTCGCTCAGGGCTTTATCCTTGGTCCTGATCTGTGCTGAACTACTGAGAATTGAGTTGCTGGATGAGTTATGTTTGATCGGCTATTTGGATAATGTCATGGTACTAATCACTGGACGCACGGTTGAACAAGCACAATTGAGACTCGAAAGGCTAATGCGCTAAGTGATGGACTGGATGACTGCTTGCAAATTTAGCCTGGCAATGGAGGAAGCCAAAGTGAACCTTAACAGGGGAAAATATCCCGAGGATGAGAACTATTAGGCCATGTTCGTGATTGCAGGAGTATCGTCTTCCTTACCAGAGAGTGCAGAAATATAAATCTGCATAGAAATGAACTTGACAGGTAGGAAGTTGCTAAGATAGAAGGGCTGCGATTTGGTTAATCCCATACCACATCCCTTGGTTCCATGGAAGGAACGTCGAGACTGACTGCTACCTGCCCAACCTCTTGAACGGGTACGGATATTTTCGGTTTTACCTGTGCAAGCTTGGTAAGCCACGGTCTGCCGACTGTGTGTTTTGAACAGGAGGGTGATTCAATGAGCTTGAAGACTTGTCCCACGAAGTTATAATCTGAAAAAATGCTTATATTGATTGAAAAATGGAACCGAGTGACACATTGTGTTCAGGCAGCCCTGATACATAAGAAGGGCATGCTCGTTGAGGGTCGAAGGGTCCCTTCTTAAGTAACCCTCTCAACGTCCGACTCTTGTAACCCGAAGGTACCCCATGGCGTAGGAAAACGAGGCCTAGCCTGAAGTAATGTGTCAAACGGTTTCAGGGTAGGTTTTCAGATTGACAAGGGAAGTGTTTGGTGGGTAGCCCAGAAATATCGCGCGGTTGGAATTCTCTCACACAAGGCGTAAACAGCTTTCACTTCCGTGCCACAAAAAAATGCTGATTAGCTTCACATACTTATAAAACAAATCAGCATGATTGAAACTATTTCATTAAATCCCGAAGTAAAATTTAAGTTTTTTAGTCAGGTTTAAACTTTAAAATTTTTTTCAAATTATAGTAACAAAACTTTATTATTTCTTTTCCAGCTAATGGGAACACATTTAAATTCAGAGTGAATGGCATCGATATGTTCATGAAAGGCTCAAACTGGATTCCATCAAATATTCTTCCCGAAAGGCATGCAGACAATGAACAAGGTACATATTGTCTAATATTTCTTATTATAAATATGTTTGCATTAAAAACCGCATATTCCTTCATTACAGTTAATTATCTTCTTAAAGCAGCCAAAAACGCAAACTTGAACATGTTGCGGGTATGGGGTGGGGGAGTTTACGAGTCCGATTATTTCTACGATATGGCTGACTTTTATGGAATTCTAATTTGGCAAGATATGATGTTTGCTTGTGCAATGTATCCTGTGTTCGACGATTTCCTGAAGTAAGATATGATCTATACCTTTTCTTCAAATAAACCTAACCCTCACATTGTAGATCCGTGGAGACAGAAACTGTACAAAATGCCTTACGAATAGCCTACCATCCCAGTATTGCAGTTTGGGCAACGAACAATGAAAATGAAGTGGCTTTGGCTCAAAATTGGTACAAAACCCAGTCAAACTATGAGTACTTTGCTGACAACTATCGACTTCTCTACGTTGCGACTGTACGGCATGCTCTGTCAGTAATATCACACTCTGGACGACCTGATGTGCTGATATCTAGTCCTTCGAACGGTTTAAAAACAATTGAAAATAACTTCTTATCCGATAGTCCCCAAGATGATCGATATGGCGATGGTACAAACCTATTTCTATTTTAGAGCTCCTATTTTGCATAAAATTTATGTTTTCAGTTCACTATTACAACTATATGTCGGATGCATGGAATCCAGAGATCTACCCGAAGCCGCGGTTTGCTTCCGAGTATGGATTTCAAAGCATGCCATCTCTCACAAGCTGGAAGAAGGCGGCAGCTGATGTTGATAATCTGACTGAGCTGATAGACCATAGACAACACTTTCCTCTGGGAAGTGTACCAATCATCGCACAGATAAAAAGACATTTCAATTTACCCGATGAATCTGATCCTGACTATCTAACCGCATTGACTTATTTAAGTCAAGTATCACAGGCAATGGCTATTAAAACCGAGACAGAACATTATAGAAGCCTTAGATCTTCAATTGCGCATACCATGGGAGCACTTTATTGGCAACTGAACGATATTTGGGTAGCACCATCATGGTCTGGAATAGATTATTATGGGACCTTTAAGGTATTAATACCTCTTTCTAAAAAATAAGAATTTTACATGTTTTTTGTTATGATACAGATCCTACACTTTTGGGTTAAAGAATTCATGGCTCCCATTTCTATTATCGCTCAAATACATGCTTCAACTACTGTAAATGTGACGGTGGCACGCGACACAATAGATGAACATCGTCCACCTATGACTGCAACTATGAATATCTTGCAATGGACCGACTTACTCCCGAAAAAATCGATAAGCTGGGGATTCACAATAGTTAAATACCAAATCTTTTGCTAAAGCGATGTGTGATTAATTTTTGTATTTTAGGAACCCAATTCGGTCCAAGTTATCCAGTCTTTTGAGCTCGATGAATATTTAACAGGGCCTTACAACGTGAGAAACAGTTTCTTACAGTTTGTTCTACAAGATCCGAATAAAAAGACATTGTCAACAACCTATCTATTCCCAACTAGCTTAAAAAATGCTGTCGGCATCCAAGATCCAGGTGTTTCAGTAAGTTTTTGAGTGATAATTTTTCTAGAGTCGATTCAACTTTTGAATGGTTACAGGTAATCATCGCTAACCAAAAGTGTCAAGATAAAACTATGTCAGTTAGCTTGTTAATCAAAGTCAAAAGCCCCGCGTTGTTTGTATTCTTGGAGCTCACGCGGAAAGACATCAAAAAGCATTCGTTCACAAACAACGGTTTCATCCAAGTTATTCCTATTCAAACAGTGCATTTGGAATACGAAGACCCTGCATGTGAAACGAAGCCGTTCGGGGAAAGTGATTACAGAGTATTGGTGGCAAACACTTACCTTTCATCTTAGGACTATTTATAATATAAAATCTATCTAATCTTGTAATAAATATTAATTAAATGTATGAACTTAGCTAGGCAGCAACAAAGTATTTAATAAATCAATATCTGTCAAAGATTGTCGCGTGTTATTGGTTCGCGGCCTATAATTTTAACGTTCCGGGAAAGTGAAAACGCAATGTCTTTTAATTTAAGTTAAAAGAGTTTATTTAATTAAATAAAAATGCACAATAATCAGTTAACACTTTCACTAATTTTAATTGTCACTATTAAAAAATCTAACACTTGTCCATAAATTTATTATCGCAATTGTCTTCTAAATTACTTCACTATTACGAAACACACTATCGCAGTTCTTATCGAGGTCGAATGAATGATCCCCCCATTCATTCAGCTCACCTTTATATAGGATCTCTACCTATTCACCCATTTCTCGTACATTGGCGAATGTTCTACCGAGAGGTACCTGGTAGATTCGAGCAAATTAATGAATGGAGTGACGTCACTTGCAGATGTTGATCATGCTTGTTGGGTTCTCGTGGGTTCGAGTAAATTCATTTGTTGACGTTCTTAATGATTATGAAAACAATTGCGACAGTAGCTCGCAGGATTATTTGTACATGTAATTATTTGTACATGTAACAATATGAATCAACGCATGTACTTGTATGTATAAACAATCCCTATACGTATATTGAGTAAAGTCGAAACTTCAGTGCTGTCCGTTGGTTATTTTGATTTTTTTTTTGACCCTTTAAATGCTGTTTCACCTCATATTTCTTGAAGCTCTCAAACAGGGTCGTTTCAGGCCATATTTCGGCGCTGTACAAAACGATAATTGATGCCCACAAGTTTCTAATTTTCATTTTATTAAAACATTTTTTCTTGATTTCAAATTTTTATTGTCTAGCATTCATTGCGTACCAACGTGTTTTTAAAAGCTCCTGTCAATAGTTTTTAAAATTAAATAAGTGTTTTAAAAACTCAGTTGGAAGTTAATGTTTTAAATTGGAGAGACATCACATCGAATTGTTCGAGCAATTTTTCAAATATCTGTATTTTTTACTTGCGAATAAGTTTCTAGAAGCGGAAAGAAGACATTCAAGAGACAGTCCTTTCTGATGAATATTGCCTCAAATCTTACTGCAAAGACCACGAGACGGAGGAGCCCAATGGCTTCAGCCATCAATTAGAAATATCATATCCATCATCAACAATGACGGGAGAGAAACTGTTGATTAAAAGATTCGCAAAGGATAAAAACGAAGAAAAAAATGAATCATAAATCTTATCAGCGATCGAAATTGAAGAGAAAGTTAAAGCTGATGACAACATGGAGAAGATCCAGAAAGAAAATGAAAATGAAATTGACATTAAATAATGAAAAAGAAGTGAACATCAAGAAAGAAACGGAGAAAAAATTAAAAGCCACCGACGAAAAGACTAACTCAAAGAACCTAGTCAAGAAGATGTCCTCAAATGTTAGTACAAATTATTATGCAGCACTGGCTGGGCTGGATGATTCAATGAACATCGAAGAGGACAAAGCTAATAATAAAAAGTCTAGAAATTCCTATAATAAATCAGATATTACATTTATTAAATATTTAAATGTAGTAGTCGAGCAGTCATACAAGCTAACTGCCCGAAAATCGCATAATACTGTTCCGAAACTTCAACTGCAGATTTGAAAAATTTGATTACTCAAATTGAACTTTTCGTAAATTATAAAATTTGGGAAGAAAAAAAAATGTTTTTCAAACTTTTTTATTATAAATATTTATAAATTTATATTGTGTCTTTTTTTTACATTAAACGTAAATTTTTTCTTTGCATTGATATTCGTTAGAGTATTTAATTTTAGTAGCTTAATTACACAAATCTGCAAATTGAAATTTCGGACATGGGAGCACTAATTTAGTGCATCAAATCCATATATTGCATTGGCGAATGCAAGCTAACTCAGGTGAGCAAGCAGCGGTTTTGGATTTACAGGTGCGACGGGGAAAATTATACGAAGATTTGGACGGATCGAGGAGTCTACTCGAGATTGCACACCAGCGTGGAAGCTGTGGCGGTTCGGTGTGATGATTGTAGTACATCTATTCTAGGAGTACAATTTTCTGTTCGGATAGTTGGTAGTCCATGTGTTATTGAATTTTATTCAGAGAATTGAGAATTAAGTGCGAAAATGCCGGAAAACTAAGAACCGCCGCGATAGACTTGTGATTGTTCTAAATATCCTGATTGATTAAATTGCATTGCTACATAGGCGGAACTCGTTTGATTGACGAGTTGAATTGCTGTGATTGATTTGTATATGGATACGGGTGGTGAACGCGCAAAGAAAGAGAAAATGTCGCTCTAAATTCTACGAGCAGCAAAAAAGTAGAGAAAAACAAATGCAACGGGGCATAATTAGTGGATGAAATTTGTTTACTTGCTCCTATAAAGATAGGTCTTTTCGCTCCCATTTTCACATGCGATCGTTCAGAGTTCTGTAACTTGTGGGCTCTTTTGCTGGAGTAACCTAAAAATTTGAATCAAGTTAAATTTTACTTTTGTAGTTAGTTAGCGGAAAATTAGAAATTCGTGCGTCAATCTCCAATCTAGTGCAAACTGCTGTGCAGATATCTTTTCTCGCGATATTTCCGTTGTTCTGCGGCTTGTCTTGACGACGATTCTAAATAGCATACTTGATTGTTATGAGTATAGTGATCGATTTGGTAGTGGTTTGGCCTAGTAAGCGGTCAAATTGCGTTTCTTGTGATTATGATTGTACACCCGTGATGACTAAATAGCCCCCAAGCAGTGACGGTGGCAGCAACGGAACTCCACATATGGTACATGAGGGGGTGCGCGCGCACCCGCATTAGATCCGCCTAAGGGGCCTGTTTAGGAACAAACGGCAATTTGCTTCAAATTTGTATGGTTGATCATCGTCATATCCTTAGCTTGCCTCAGGGAGCAAATGGAGCCAGCAAAGCTTTTTCTGCGTCTGGTTGAATCATGGTTTCAGCAAAAAGCATTATCCGCACCAGATATGTCGAGCCATAGAAAGAAACATCGCATCGTACATACCGATCGTAATAGGTTCAAGTGCAACTTCTGCGCTAAATCATTTGAACATCGTCAAAATAAGGATGGAGAAACATTAATTGGTGGAATGATGTGTCTAAATGTGATATTATTTTTATTTGAAAAGTAGCAATAACGGGACCAATGATAAATGTAGTTATCCCAAAGCAGGTTGACTTGATATCATATTTGTTTACGGAAATTGGATTATATACGAGTACAGTGCAAATGTGTGATTTGGAATTTGCATCCCCATTTCAATTAAATTGCAGGATTCACCAATATCATCAGCGGGCGCCCGGCGAGAATGTTGGGTATGTACCCTTTTGTCTGTTTTTATCATCATTAATTTTCTAAAATTTTTTGCCTTATTTTATACAAATTGTAATTTTCGTGAGTTTTTTCTCGATTTTTTGTCTTCCTATACAATATTCTAATTCTTCTTAATTCTCCAAAATTTTTCGTCTTTTTTGCATAATACTTAAGTTTTTAAATTTTTTTGGAAAGAAAAGGGGGAAAAAATTCATGCATGCAAATAGTTATTTGAAAAAAAATAAATAAAAGAAATGTTTAGATAAAGTTAAAATTAAACTCGGTCTTTCCTTCCATCCAACATGACCGGGTATGGGACCCGCTACGATGGCAGACCCCTCCACTAAAATGAGCTAGCCATCGGGCGAGCACTCCTCCTTTTGTTTTTGCGTTATAGCCTTCCACACGTGTGCCCTTTTATGGTATAGTTTTATGTGATTCCATTACATAATACCATAACATAAACTGGCCACGTTTATATTTCTCATTTGATGGAAAAATTCATGCAAATTATGTTTGTATGAGTTTTTCACTCAAATGGGAAATATATGGCCACGTCTACATTTGTCGGCTATAAATTTCGTCGGTAACGACGAAGTCTGGTCCTAAGTCCGTCTGTTTTCTCCCGGCCCAGTTTGTTACTGGCTATAAATAAGTTCAACCCTTAGTAGGCTACCTCAGCCTCGACACCAGTCGGTCGGCGTTAGATCGAATTCGTGAATGCGAAAAATATTTTTGTAGTGGGTCTTGCGCTGGGGAAAAGAACCCGCCCCACGACACCGCAACGCTAGTCTACCAGGTTATTCACGCGTCCCTAGACAAGGCCAATCTTGGTGGATTTCACCATCCTCTTTCACCAAGGCAGCAGACCATCGCTGCAGTCCTATAAGGACATTTTATATCTACCTATTCACTACATAAAACTAAATAAGAAAAAAAAATAAGAAAAAAAAAAATTTGCGATAGTAATTATATTGATGCAATGTGGCAAAGACATAGTTCTACTATTAGTGACCAAAAATCAAGTAAAGTATTTTGAAATAAAAAAGAGTCTGTGCTGACTCCATACAACAAACTGGGTTTTGTATTCTGAACAGCCAGACCTCTTTATTGGAGGGTCTGAATTGCGATGAGGACACGGACGAGGTGTGAAGATTTCCGTGCCCCTATCGGGTGCAAGATGAATGAAACGGAGCCTGAAAGAAAAACTAGACTATGTGCAATGCGACGTATATGGTCATCCAGCATCATATCGAGAATGCCCTTGATATCAAGATCAAAAGTCAGATTCAACTCAAGACCAATACAACTACACAGTCGTGCCATAAGTTCTGTCCCTCTTATAAGTGCGTCATGAACAAATATTTTAAGTAGTGCTGATTAGTTTGTTTAGATGATAAAGCTTTAGAAATTCGTTGAGTGTTACAAACAACTCATTTCAACACAATACGTCTAACAGTAAACATGGAGTGAGGTATTAAAGAGAAATGTATTGCAGTGATCGCGTTACACAAGTGTAAGAAAACACCTAAGGAAATTTTCGACATCTTAAAACCTTTAAAAATAACTTCGAAATTTGTTTATCGCTCTATAAAGCGATACAATGAGACGTTTTCTTCCGATGACAGACCAAGAAGTGGTCGCCCACGTTTCACAAGAACGAAAGCAGCCATTAAAGCTGTAGCTGAGAGAATTTGCAGAAATCCTCCCCGCAAGCAAAAAATCATGGCACGGGAGATGAAAATACCGCGACGGACCATGTCTCGCATCATAAAGAAAGACCTTGGGCTTGGTGCTTATCGAAGAACTACCGGTCAGCGTTTGACAGCGGCTTTACGTCACATCAGGGCAACAAGATCAAAAAAGTTATTAGAACGACACGCAAGTGTTAGTTACCGCCAAATTCAGTTTACGGATGAAAAAATTTTCACTGTGGAAGAGAAATTTAATCGCCAAAATGACAGAGTTTACGCTCACAGCTCTCGAGAAGCTGCTGAGAAAATTTCAAAAGTACAAAGAGGACATCACCCAGCATCTGTGATGGTTTGGTGGGGAGTGGCGTACGATGGCGTTACTCGCTTGCATTTCTGTGAAGAGGGGGTCAAAACTCGGGCAGCTAATTACCTAAATGGTATTTTAGAACAGGTAGTTAAGCCTTTAAGTGATACCATGTTCGCGAGAAAGCACTGGATATTTCAGCAAGATTCAGCACCCGCACACAAGGCTTAGACAACACAGCGCTGGCTGGCAGCTAATTTACCGGAGTTTATTGCTGCTGAAGATTGGCCTTCGGGAAGCCCAGACCTAAACCTTTTGGATTACCGTTTATGGAACATTTTAGAGGAGAGGGCCTGCGCTAAACCTCATCGAAATATTGAGGCATTAAAAACTGATTTGGTGAAAACAGCAGCCTAGATACCTTTAGAAGTGGTGCGTGCAGCGATAGACGAGTGGCCGGACCGTTTAAAAAAGTGTGTGAAAGCAAAAGGTGGACATTTTGAATAATTTTTATATTTTTACAATTGTTTAGTAAGTGTTAAATAAAATGAGCACACATCCTTGTATTTTATTCATTTTGGTTTTAAATTAGACGCATTTACATTAGCGACAGAATTTATGGCACGACTTTGTAAATCGCAGTGTTATACCTTACAGCTCCGTCAAGCCGGGGGCATTATTTGCATTCGCCCTTAGAGGGCTTCCAGATAACAATGGAAATTAGAATATATAAATAATTTAGTGGAAATAATGAGAAGCTAAAAAAACCAGTCATATTCCTATGGATGGATCAACGTCACCTCCATTGTGAGCATACATCGACGTTACTCTCTCCTGAAACTCCTCGTCGAGCAACAACTTGACATCATGCTTCTCACTGAAACGGTGATTCATTTATTTTTTTATTTATTTATTTATTCCGTCTAACAGACTGAATAATCCAATAACAGAATGGAACGAAAAAATAATAAAACGACGATACTTGTAAATTAAATTAGTAATAAGTCCCTAAGTTTTTTCTTAAATGCTATGTAAGAAGAGAAAAAAGGACCAAGCTCGAGATCATAATGATTTTGTACGATTCTTAAAATTGGTGAATGATAATATAAATCAGTTCTTGCATATGGAATAAGGAAATAAGAGCTCATCCGGGATAAATGAGCTAAAAAATATTTAACGAGACTTGATGGTAGCAGAGTTTATACAGAAAATATTGGTCAAAACAAGTTCGTCCGGATATTAGAGATGGAAGAGATAGGAAGGATAAACGACTTTTCTAGGGCTGATACAGGACAGTTGGACAGTTTCTAAAGAAGACACGAGACAGGAATATTGGGGGGGCCAGATAACAGAACAGTATTCAAGCAAAAGGCGAATAAGACAAATAAATAGGCGGATAGAAGAAGAGGTCCTATTTAATTTATGTACATGCCTAAGACACCTTAGTAATAACATTTAAAATGTATGCATCAAATTTGAGTTTTGGATCAAAAGTTACTCCAAGGTCTTTCTGACTGAACACTTCAGAGAGCAAAGTATCATTTGATATATAATTAAAATTAATAGGAGAATCCTTGAGAGAAAAAGTCATTTTATGACATTTAGTAATATTAAAACATAAATAGTTTGAAGCACACTATTTATTTAGAGCATTCAGATCATTTTGAAGGAGCTGACAGTCTAAATGGGATTTGACTGTTCGAAATACTTTGCAGTCATCAGCATACAAAAGGCAAAGGGATTAATTACAAAGGCGAGATCATTTATGAACAACAGAAAGAGAAGAGGCCAAAGAATTGAACGTTGTGGAACACTAGATGAAGGATGAAAAGGACTAGACGAAGTACCAGAGAGACTTACTCGACAGAGACGATACGATAGATAAGAAGACATCCAAGGTAGAAGAGCACCCGAGATGCCAAAAGCTTCAAGCCTACAACAAAGAAGAAAATGATTCACAGTTTCAAAGGCCTTGGAGAAATCTGTAAAGATCACATCAACTTGTAGTTGGTCTTGCAATACTGTTTGTGAACTGCATTAAATTAAAGGTAGTGGAGTATCCTTTGAAAAAGCTATGCTGCGCTGTAGCAATGATAGCAGCTAATGAGCTTGAAAGTCGATTATGAACAAATCCTTCTAGTAACTTTGGAAAGCAGGAAATTAAAGAAATAGAGCGATAATTGGAATCTGTCGTAGGATCACTACTTTTAAAAATAGGTACAATATTAGCTGTTTTCCAAGGGTTAGGGGAAGTACCAGTACTCAAACTTAGATTGAAGAGGAGAGATAAAGGAAAACTTAGCAATGAGGCTAGTGACTTCACAAATATGTTTGGCACACCATCCACCCCAGGACTGGTATAAGGATCAAGAGAGAAGAAACTTCTACGCCATTCCAATGGACCTTACTAGGACTGGAAGAAGAGGATTACAGCAACCTAATATAAGACCAAAAAGGCTTTGTATTATTAGCCACAAGGAACTATTCAGACTACTAAAATAAGTCTTCAGAGCATATATAATCTCTTTCTTGGCAATAGCATGCAGCCTGCTCAAATTAGTTATAGCTTCAATAGTACTGAGTGTTTTAAAGGCACGATGCGCCTTATCTTTTGCTCGTAGGGCCCTAAGTAAACCAAGGTTTTTGATTTAGGATTGCAAATGTGATTAAATTGAGAAAAGGAACAATGAGATAGGAAAGATGACAGGGTTATATAAAAAGAATCAACTGACGAGATACAAGGAGTAGGATAATTGTTCCACTCTATGTACGGTAAGCTAGAATCCCCGCAAACCAATATTATGGCGTGAGGGTGTCGCGAAACGGGATAAGAGGATAGATCATCAAAAAACGTCTCGTAAATAGTTAACGGTAAATTACAGGGAATATAAATAGACCAAATGAAGAACTCTGTATTATGAGTGAGAGAAATTTTGAGAATAACACATTCTAGAGTATGAGAAAAACAGAAATCAGAACAAAGAGATGAGGGACGTGGCAGCGATATATTGATTTGAAGACCCTATTGTTTCTAAGTCATTGTTAGAGCTGAATTTAAAAAATTTGAATTTCTTAAAGCGTCCGTTATCAAAATCTCATTGCAAGGTGGGGACAACCTCTTCGTTATCTTTATCTATACAACTGGTCGAAATGTTCTCAAGCTCTAAATGGAGCTCAATTTCATGTTTCAATTGAACAAGCTGCATAATTTTTATATTCTTGCCCGTGACTAAATATCCGGCATACATCGTGGCTGAATGCCAACAATAATCCAAGAGGTCTATCCCTGAATTCGTGGTTAACAAAAAAACAAATTAAATACAGGTGCAATATATATGCGTCGGAGTTCCCATCATACCCTAGAGCAAATTCATATTTGGACATCTGCATTGCTGGCGCAAAGCTTGATGTTCAGCTTTAATAGTCCTCAATGGAAACTGCAGGTGCTTCCTTATGATAGCGACCATAACGCAATCGCAATCAATTAAATTATGGATTGAATATCAAAAAAATTTCAACGGAAGTTTAATCAAGAATACCGGAAGCAATGTTCTCCTTTTGATGACGGCAACTCCTGCTCAATGGTTCTTAGTGACGGAAATCGAACTCAGGATGAAATAGATCTCTATTTGTTGAAGTTAGAGAGGATAACATTGGGAATGATTGAGAAAGAAACAATTTGGAAGGATACGAAATGCCAATGATCCTAATGTTAGAAAGATTGACAAGTCTTTTCTTTACACATATGAACATTATTTATCGGCAATTTTGAACTACAACCATCCCTCGTTGGCTTTGTCAAAACTACACCTGAAGAATGTCCAGAACTAAACCCATTCATACTTCAGCAGTAAGGTCAACAATCCATGTGCGAAAAAACTGAGGAGTATTAGCCCAGAGGAACCAGATGGCGTTTTCACGAAAATGGATAGCTTATTCCGTAAGAATTCTCGACTAAAGATATCGAACGTTGAAGTCGTTAGTGGTGAGATTAATCTTCTCGGTAGGGCTCGTATCGAAATTGATAGTACGACTCCAGATAGAAATTGAAACACCATTTTATGTGATGGATTACAAAAACTTGTCCTAATTGGAACACATTTTGAATTGGTTCATCTACCCAACCCTGAGAGAGGGAATGAAATATTTTCAGAGGTCGTTGAAGCAAAAGTTTCCGGCATCAAATCAAGCCTGAATTGCGCATCCTTGCCTCATACCGAGCTTAAATCTAATTGATAATTTTGTCAGCAATGAAGAATTGAAATTTTGCGTTGTTGACAGTATTCCAAATATACAATAGTATTCCACCATTTGCCTGAGGTTGTTGTTAGGGATCATTGCACTACATGTTGAACAATTCGTTTTTCCCAAATGAGTGGACAAAGACTGAGGCATTTTCGATCTTGGAGAAAGGAAAGGAGTATTCGTAACCGGAAAGCTATCGCCCATTCAGCTTGCTGCTTAACATCAACAAAGCGTTTGAAGTGATACTAAATAAAGCATTAAGCGCCCACATTCCGAAATATGACTTGATGCCGAATTGCCAATTTGGCTTTCGTTCCAGACATTCGACCATACATGCAATGACGAAAGTAACCTCAGACATCTGTTGGGAACTAAACATTAGAGAATGTGTTGGAGCGTGTCTCATTGATATGGAGAAAACCTTTGATACGGTGTGGTTAGATGGACTAGTTTTTAAACTTTTTCAGGGCAGGTTCACCAGAAACCTTGTCGCCATGATGCGCAATATGTTGTGTGGCAAATCATTTTTTGTAACTAATCGAAGTCTGACGACGATGCGTGACTTCAAGATCTTGCATGGTCTACAGCAGGGAACAATTACAGCGCCTCTGCTCTTCTCAATATTCATTCGCAAGCTATTGAACGGCTTTCATTTTAACGTCTCACCAACGTGATCATTGGCAGTGTTTACTGCTGATATGATCATTTATATGCCAGACTAGGAAGCTATAATAGTCCATGTGCGGAAAAACTGAAGGATATTATCCCACAGGAACTAGATGGCGTTTTCGCGAAAGTGAATAACATTGGCAGCGTTTACTACTGATCTGATCATTTACACGGCAGACCAGAAAGCTATCATAGTCCAGAGCATTTTTCAAAATTTGTTTCATTATGTGCAGATCAATACCGATAATTAGCGAATGAAAATCAATGCGCAGAAGTGCGAGAAAATTTTGTTTGAGATAATGCTGCAGTGGGACAGTCAAGATCTGAAACGTAATTGGAAGGATTTCCACATTATGGCTGGTGAGGGTAGTTCAGAACGTGTTCCACATAAATCCTGTGCTCAATACCCCGGTATTCATCTCGATCAGTGTCTGTACCCTATTGAACATGCCAAAATCATGCTCTGTAAAGCACGAAAATTAGTCATGTCCCTTTAAGGACTCTTTCATTCCAGATGTATTGATCACAAGGTTAAGGTTATCTGTTACAAGACCCTGGTTAGTCCAGTTTTGACATATGGATGTCAGATCTGGTACAGTACTAATACTATAAAACGATTAAGAGTTTTCGAAAGGAAAAGTCTTCGTGTATGTACTGGTCCGTACAGAAAGCCTGAGACAGATTGGAAACACTATATGTCGAATCAAAGAATTTATCAAACTGCTTTAGTAACGAGAGTCGATATCTTCATATTGAGACTTTTTTGGAATCAGTTTCACCATGCTTTCGACTCAGCCATGATCTCAAATCTGGGATAAGGCACGCATTCCACCTTGCCTACTTGCAATTCACCCAAGACTGCTATCAATCGTTGAGTGAGCACTGTCTCTCCTCGCGGCCAACCATCTCCCTCACGTCCTTCCTTAGACTCAAGTAAATAGTGCAGCGCCCCCTAGCAAGGAAGGCAAAAGGTGTCATGCCTGCAATCAAAGACTGTTGGATATGAAGATGCAATCCACAGTGCTCCTTTTCTATGTACCTCTGCCATGCGTTTTCGGTATACCTCTTCACTGATAGCGTCGCCCCATATTTCTGCTCTGTACAGTAGCACTGACCTTAGAGCACTAATCAAGATACGTTTTCTTGATGGGTTGAGTCCCCTCACGTTGGCCATAAGTTGACTCAGAGCCCATACTCCTGAAGTAGCCTTCTCAGCCATTGCTCTTATTTGCTCAGAGTAACTCATCTTCGAGTCGAACATTGGCCCCAGGTACTTCAGCGCTGGCTTCGATTTTATTAGTATGTCTCGAATGATGGTAATCCTTACGCTAGGGATTCCCTTGTTTGTCAAGAAACACTTCGGTTTTCCCCATTACTAGGTTGAACCCTCTCTCACTTGGCGTATTAGCATACCTAGCCTAAGTTGCGCTTGTCTAACGGTACGTCCAGTGATTAGGGCCGCAACATATTCCACATAACCAATCAAGCGTGACTCATCTGGCATCTTTGGTCCCTATAATTCATCGTAAGAGACGTTACACAGATCTAGACCAAGGATAAGTCCCTGAGCAACACCCGACGTGACTTCCATCCTTCGTTGGAGTTGTGTCATAAAGCGGGCTTCGGTTCTTCGAGTAGTCCCTTAGAGGCGACATTAGATATTCTGGAAGTTGAAAAGTGATTTCCAGTGTATCCAGAATATCCACCCATCTAGTGAAGTTGAAGGCATTCCCAACGTTGAGTGTCACCAACAGAACGATCCGTCGCTTGGTGTGGCCTTATGCCATACCTATTGGACCGCGCTTACCACCTGTGCAATCGCATCAATAGTGGAACGTTCTGCTTAAAAGCCGCACTTTCAATGAGAGGGTTCACCAGTAGCATGAGTTACGTCAGTGAGTCTTCCTTTGATGAGTTTCTTTAGCACTTTCCCAGCAGTGTCTAGCATGCATAACGAGCGGCATGCAGAGGTTAATCCGGGATATCCTTGCACCTTGCTGATCTGCACGAACCTCACCACCTTCCATCGTACAGGCAAACGCCATCCCGTAGGCAAACATTGAATATGCTGAACAGGAAGTTGATATAATGTGATAGACACGCTGCAACACTTCAGCTGGAACATCATCAGGACCTGGAGTCTTCTTTGCTTTAGTGAAAGGACTGCCTCTTCCAGTTCCAGCTGTATGAAGAGTGGACATTAGAATGCTGTTTCACCGTGGACAGTGCCAACATAGATAGGATGGGTGAAGAAGAATGCCTATCTATTCCTCATCATGTATGCAAGGCATCTGTAGGGCACCAAGCTTCCCCATGACTACTTTGTAGCCAAGACCCCATGGATTCTTGTTTACATTGTTCACTAGATCTTGCCAGTGGTGAGCCTTGCAGTTGTTAATCAGTTTGCAAAATAATTTCCTGGCCGGTATATATGCTGCTACCCGATTGCATGCTCCGCCACGGTTCCACGCCCATTGAGCCTCATGCAGAAGCTTATGACACTTTCTCCACTTTTCAGCGATTTCAGTTGACCTCCAGTACACAAGGGGCTTGCCATGCCGGAGTTTTCGACGGGCCATATAAGCATTGCGAGCAGTCGTGGTGATGCTCATAGTTGAGTTCATCACGTCTTGAGCTGCCAGTTCTTTTGCCCCTTTCGAATCACGCTGCAGTGAAGCATCTGCCATGAGCACATCCACAAACCTCTCAACGTCAATCCTTCGGATGTTCCACCCAATTGTAAAAGGTCGAGAGTATGGGCATCGGGAAACAACATCGCGGATATCAAGCAGAATGTACTGATGATCACTGGCTGAGTAGTCCTTTAACACTCTCCAATTGTGTATAATCCGTACACAGAACTCCGAGGTGAATGCCACGTCCGGTATGGTTCCTTCGCAGCTTACACGGCGGAAATCCGGCGTATTTCTGGCGTTTCGTGCAGCAAGTGCCATCCTGGCTGCCATTTCCAGTATTCGTTTTTCCCAGGTATATATTTTGGGAATGGTCCATTCAATTGCTTTAGCTTAGAAGTCTCCCCAAACAGCGTCTTGCCATCTGCATTGGAAACAATGCCCTCCAAAACATTAAGCTTGGTTTGGAAGATGATATCGATTTATTTGATGTTAGGTACATACCAGAGAGGGTGGCCCCTGAGCACCGAGCCAACACGAAACCATCCCCTGGTCCCACTGCTATCCATCTGGAAATCACTGTTCCGGACCCGGAAGACGGCAGTACCAGTTCAATCATGATGAAACACTTTTATCATATTGTTGCTCATTTAGCATCAAAAAATTGGCTTTCATGTCCCTGGCAAATGGCTCAAGCAGGTTTTTGGCAGTTAAACTGCAGTGTGCGTTTAGTTGCAGGAGACGGATCATCGAAGTTCTGATTTTGCCTGGGCTAGGGCTTCCTGGAAAACCCAGCATTTTCTAGATCCCACGACGTGCCAAGGATCCGGTCTTGGATCAACATCCTTGCATAGAATACAGTGTTCTTCCTTTGTATACTTTCTTCCTTTATGTCCTATTTCACCGCATTTATAGCAAAGGGAACTTCTATCGGATCCTTTGCATACTTGTAAAGTATGACCATAGCCAAGACATTTGAAACATTGAAGGGTTGCTGCTCTTTGCCATATCTTGCAGACAGCCCACCCTATTCTTACTTTGCTCTTATTCAGAAATTGTTCGGCATCCTTTTCGTTCAAGTCAATGATGGCCATGCGTTGTCCCCTATAGTTTTCTGGTGTCAGCATCACTTTGATCCTGCCCCCACTAGGAAGCTCCTATTTGATGGCCTCTTCTACCTTGGCTAGGTATGTGATGCAGTCATTATCTATTATTTCGATCATTGCCATCGGCTCGACTGAGGCTATAGTTGCATTTCTGCCGAGGACTTTCTTTACTGCGTCGCGGAATGCTTCTTTATTGTTGGCCTTTGTTCTGAATTCGACCAGTATGTGGCCCCAACACGTTGGTCGTACTGCTTTAATGGCAGTGTTGGTGTCTTCAGACCTTACATTTGCCCCTGATATCCTGCAGCACTTCTTCGTAGGATCAGCCATCTTAGGATTTCACGACCAGTGCCTGTTGCCGGGATCTTTTTCAAGGCTTTATTTTCTGGCGCTTTTTGAAGGAGTTTCTTTGCGGCTTTCTTCGCTCCTTTTGTCAGCACTATCTGGAACCCCTGATCTAGCTTTAATGGCAGTGTTGGTGTCTTTAGACCTAACATTCCCCCCTGATATCCTGCAGCACTTCTGCATAGGATCGGCCATCTTGGGATTTCACGACCAGTGCCTGTTGCCGGGATCTTTGTCAAGGCTTTATTTTCTGGCACTTTTGAAGGAGTTTCTTTGCGGCTTTCTTCACTCCTTTTGTCAGCACTATCTGGAACCCCTGATCTAGCATTCAACGCCCGTCAAGTGAATCTTCCTTCCTTCTTTTATCCCAATCTCCTTCGATTGGGCTAGACGCCATTCTTTATTGAGGTTTGATGATGGAGTTATATGTGCATGCACTTTAGGTTTAGCCTGCAGTGCTTCTCAAGTCCTCTGGTTCTCTTCGGCCTTTAACCAGCTCCTCTTGTAATGGCCTATGTGGTGTAGGAGCTCCTCTAGTTCAAGGAGACCAATCCTTACACCTTTGCTGGTTTTGGCGAGTCGCATGCAGAGTTTATTTATTTTAGAACATTTTCAGCTTTTCAGATTTACCTTTCTTCGTCATGTGATTGGGCGGTAATTGTACTTTGCAACTACATTTCTTGGGAGAGATTATCGGCTTCCGTTTTTGAGTTCAGTGCTTCTGCCACATTTTCAATGGTGGCGATGAAATCACACAATGGGGCTGTATTTGTCTGGTGACGCCTTTTTTTCTTGGCGTGATCTCTTTGTGAACTTCAAGATGGGACGTTATTATTTTGCAATTTAGGGCCCTTGCTTCAGTCGCTTCGGTAGTAATTGCAGCAGTCATCATCGAGTTCTCGATATTTTTTATATTTTCACCCAGCGCGTCCTGCAGACTTTCCAGCTCTTCCTTTTCAGGATGTTCTGGTGTTTGCATCATATTTTTGCTGTGCCCGAATGCAACAGGAATGTCAGTTTGGACTAGACTGTCCCTTAATCTCCGTCCATTTTTTGTCTGTCTTTACTGTAATTATATAAATCATCGTTTTTATCATCGCTAGTACCGCTCCCGATGTGCTGTGAACATCGTGGCTGCAGCCGCTGGTTGCGTCATCGTTTTTGTTATTCGTGCATTCTTTTATTTGAACTTTTTTTTCTTTCTTTATGGTTTTAGTTTCTCCAGTTTTATTGGGTCCCCCCTTGGAGCTGCTATCTCCCTTCGTGTGTGTAATCACCTTCTTGGTCCCATGGTTATCTTCATAGAGCAAGAAGGCCATGCGAGGGTTGGCGCAAGTCTTTATAGGAACAAGCGCTCAGAATCAGGCCAGTGCTAGTTGAATTGGAGCTGTTCACGCTACAATGCATAGCTACTAGGTCCAAACCATTATATCCGTCAGCCCAATGCATCAATTCCAGTTCATTTTCCAAAGCGTGGTCAAGATTCAGTCAGGGTCATTACCTGTCATCCAAAGAGGGAACCTAACGGTGCCCTCCATATCCTCGAGTCTGTGGGTGGCGCTCCCCAAAGAATGCTAGCCTTCAAAAGTATTCCTGTCGGCTGGCATTTCCCTGTGGGGAATATTCGCGTCATTAGACGTGTTGTTCAGTACAGGACAGGAGCAGCGGAGTTGTGTGAGACACATCCGAAATCACTTCAAGTGAGTTGTAGCTTCCATTCTTCTTTCATTTTTTTTTTCGCGGAAGAGTTCCTTCCGATGTGTTGTGCTCTGGTAAAACCCGTAAGGACCTCCTATTTTCTTGAAGGAAACAGTCAGATAAATGGATTTCTCCTATCTGCCTGGACTCTCAGAGAGTGTAGAAGGACTCTACACATATTTTCAATGCGTGATAGATGAGTGATTTGTGTTCGAATGTCGATGGCGTATGCTTTCGCGCATTGGTGTTTTAACTGTATACAATATTGCTACGGTAACGCTATCGCTTACCTCGTCCAGTCAATTAACGTAGCTAAGAAATGGTAAGCTTAAAATTGATCAGGTCCACCCTCTTCTCAGCAGAATATCATCCGCTTTTATTTCCCGATGGAAACGTGGCGGTGTTGAAAAGGAAACAGTTCCTAAAAGAATTCTATCTTCTTCTTTTTTTGTATCGATGTCGCCACAGTTTGCCACTTACGGCCACTTACATTTTTTTTTCAAAAATGTTTTGTCTATATTTCTAGTATCAATTGAATTATACTCTTTGCTGAATTGATCATTTGACCCCTTTTACATCAATTCAATGTAAGTCCATTCGATAATTTTTGCTCTACCGTGAGCTTTATTGTTTCGTGTGAGCATCCAAAATGCTATGTTCCATTGAACATAACATTTTGGACACCCTAGCCGATACACAAACACCTTCGCTTGGATCAGTGTCAAAAGACCCCCGGAAGAAGGAGGGCACGGTGCCCTTCTCTGATGTCTAAGGAGCCACTGGTGAAAACCCAGTGCATGAAACTCCGGCAGATATTCTAACAGCACCGCCAATTGCAACTATCCATGATTCAGTACTGTCTTTACTACAGAGGCTGACCGACCAGATGGGACTGATGGAGAAGCAGCTCCAGGACCTGAAGAATAGCCAGCCCATCAATCGCGCAAAAACTTCACCGAGCTGGAAACTAAATCCAAACGTATCTGTTTCCACATCTAGACCACAGACCGACTCAGGTATGGGCCCCAGAGCCCCAGAGTACAGACCGCAGTTCAATACTGCAGCCCCATCGATACTGACAATGCAAGACTCAGATCTATGCAGCGGACTAGGCAATGAAGCTAATCGATCAGCGACCTTCATGACACAAGCCCAAGACCATCACACCCTATTGAGCTTCCTGGAGTTATGGGGTCCCGATAACAACTGCTGCACCCAGGCACACACCAAGGGAGGCCAAAACCATCTATGCATGCTGACCTTCTTTCAGCACACAGTAGCTTGGGGAAAATTAAATGGCAACCAGTATGGACTGCAGGGAAACGTCCCTCTGACCAGGAATACAATCTCAGCACATAAGGTGTCCCAATTGATAGCTAGTAGAAATTTGATTTATGCTGGTAAGGATAATACCTGCTCTATTGAGGGACTCCTAGGAAGAGTGGAACACGAAGTCAGGGCCACTCCGGAAGAGAATTTTCACCAGGACTCTTTACACGCTCAGCATCAGCTCTGGTGGTTTATCGAGGCTAAGTCTAAATATGACTGAAATGCCCTGAAACAGGCCACACTCAAAGAATTTTCTCCGGTTGAGAGCGATGCCATTGACAAAAAGCAACTTCATAATAGGCGTCAACTGCCATATGAGACAGTGGGCGACTATCACCACGTTGTGCGTTGTCTAGAGATCCTCTAGTATAGAGTCTACCCAGAGGTGAGAGAGCGTATGGCTTACGCACGTAGATTCAGTACAAACCATTGCCGTTGATACTCAGATAGAGCCATTAACAGACTGGAATAATTGCGCTGGTTCAGTCCCTTCACTCACTAACGACCCAGAGCTAGTTGAGGTTGACAAAGTAGTAGGCAGAACATGAGTTACGTCCTGTTGGAACTACCATCGAGCTGGATATCGTTCCATGGTGTGCCTGGTTAAGCCCACCATCTTTTGCTATTGTTGTGCTATGGCCGATAAATATGCTCCCGACTGCAAGAATTGTCCAAGATCAAAAAACGTTGCAACGAGTGCGAGGAACACCCCTCGGCACTCCTAGAAACCGATCGAAAAGGCACTGAACTCGGTGTTACTGACAACCAAACTGCGGATATAACGTGATCCGCACCACCAACCATAGTTCTCCCTAAGCTCTGCGGCCGACGTCGAATGCGACTGGACCAGATCCTCAAAGAAGTGGCAATGAGTCAAGTTCCATGTTCGACTGCGAGAGTATCTAGCTGCTCATCGACACATTTTCAATGAAGAGATTGCTCCTACCACTTCTCTAAGAAGCAAGCGAGCCACCCGTCAGATTTGGAGCTTCTGAAGATAGGTAAGGCAGTCCAGAAAGATGTTGCGCGTGATCAAGTTAGACGAATAATTGAAGGATGACGTCCACTCATATGCATCAGTAAAGATTTTGCAGAATCGAATGGTAGGCTTTATTGGCACTGAGGTCTACGTAGCAGCCAATTTTTGCAGGAAAATTCTGAAAAACGATAGGGATTAAATCCAGCACAGTGCACGGTGGATGGAACTCGTCACACCATAGTAGGAAAATTCACGACTGATGTCATCTTTAAGGGTGCGACGAAGTCCCTGGATTTTCACATTATACCCCGACTGACGTAAAATCGATGCTTAGGTGTGGACTTCGTTCGACGATTTAACCTGACCCCGACATTATTTATCAGCACTTCACATGACTCTACCGCTACGGTGGATGACATGACACTGACTTCTCATCAACTTTGACATGCACTAGATACCAATCAACAGCTACGATTAGATGGAGCCAACGTTGGTGTCTCACACGATAGATGTAGGAGATGGTAAGTCCCCCACAGAAGTATTTTGCCATATCTATGGCGCTATACGCCTAAGTCGATCGAATGTTGGCACTAGGTGTGATTAAAGAATCGCAAAGTGAATGGGCTTCGTCAGTTACCTTAGTGGTTAAGTCAAATACGATCCTCGAAATGCGTTTTAATTGGGCATTTGAATCAATGGCTTTATATTCGGTCGTAGTCTCTCACGGAAGACCTGCGGGCGAAATGGAATGTGGAAGAAACTGGTTATTTACGGTGCACTATAGGATACACAAAATTGATCGAAAAGGAAAAGTATTGCATCATATTCAATCATTTATTTTTCCACAGAAATACACTTAAACCATAACTTTTACATTGAAATCGCATTTGTCCACCGATGCGAGCATGAACTCTGAAAAATTGAAAATTAATAATGGTTATACTGTAACAAATATGCAAGTTTTGTTAGCTTACTTTGTTGTGATTTGCAGTTTGTCAGTTGTAAAAAGCACAAATTCGCAAATATTTTGTAGTCCTCACCGTCGAAGCCGCAAATAGGTAGATAATATTGTGGACAGGTCAGATCGCATATACCAGCACGATCATCTAATTGTTGCTGTTTCTTAGAATTTTTTGAATTCTTTTTGATAGAGAACGGCTTTGCCAATAATGCGTCAACATCGTGTGGCTTCGGAACGAGCATATTATCAACTGGTCTCCCAGCGAGTGCTAAACATTCAGTCATAGGTTTGATGAACCAGCCTGAAAGCGAATTCATTAATTTAGTATGATTAACAAAGAAGACTCTAGCTGCGATATATTCTTCTTCTTACCGACTCTGTCACCACATTCAGCGTTCCGCAATTCACACTTGCTGTTGAACATTTTCGTTTCCTGTCCATTTGAACCGCAAATTGGTTCGAATTCCGCATTTCCGCAATACCGAAGACACATTAGAGGTCCGTTATATGCTGACGTAGTAGCAGCTGTAAAAAGAGCAATTTAAGGCTTATAGTACGAACTTTAACACGATTTATTCTTAGCAACTACCAAGCACGCCGAGTACAACCCCAAACGAAATCATTTTGATCCTTTTGTGACTACTTGCAGCAGTGTGCAATTTCAGCTTTTATAGTTGGGCACTTATTACCTTTTAGTAGAATTGATTGCAGATAAATTCTTCGTTCTGATTGATTTTTTTCTATTTTCAATCAAAAAATTATCTAAAATCTTATAGGTGAAACACACCTGGAAAACTACTAAGATATTTTTCCAATCAAGGCACGAAGTTGAGATAAATGAATCGACTAATTGAATATTGAATAACATTTATATATTCCTTTACATATATATTTTCATAATGATCATCATATGAATATGTTAATTATATTGAATTCAGCCGTTCTACTCAAAAATTTGATTCACGATCCGGCTGCTTTCCCCTAAAAGAGCGTCAATTTTATCGAGGCGATAAGTTTCTTCCATGGACACGTCTCGTCAGAGCTTCTTTATCACAAAAAGTTTAGTAATTTTTTGAAGCCATATAAGATCTATTTTTAAGAACTATGAGATAAATGTTGGAACAATTAGAAAATAAAAACATCGGGAGTATGTTTTCTCCAATCAGATTGATCAGATAATTGAATTTGGGCAATTCCGCATTTTATTTTTGATTCAGAACTGCGACTCATCCAACTTTCCATCGCATGAACAATAGGATGGGAATGCTTGCTTCACTCAAATTTTTATTCTAGTTTGAGCCGTTCATACGAATCCAATTGGGTTTCAATTACCATATGTACACATAGGAACAATAATAACTGTATTTGTTACAAAATAGGATCTACCAAGAAAGATGATTTAGAATGAAAGGTAAAGAGAACAAGTTTCTTAGATAGAATTATGATCATGTCAGAAGGGTTTTGCTCTCAACCCACGATATGCAGAAACCGGTACTGAATAAACGCAAGAACTTTAACAACATGCACAATACATATATTATTGTTTGAAGAGAAAACCAATGTTACTCCATTTAACCGGCCACTATTCTGTTGCAATATAGTCCTCATGGTGTAGTGGTAAGAGCACTCACCCCGTAAACTGAAGGACCCTTGTTCGAATCCCATTGGCGAGAATGAGATTTGTTTCGAGCGATTCTTCGCACAGAATATTCTGTTCTTCGCACAGAATATTAAAGCCGCTCAGTTATGATACTTGCTGGCTCAAAATCAGAACATATCGCAGCTGAGTGGACGATACCCGATTTTTTTAATAGATGTCCTCACACTCTCGAGATTTTCCCAAGGAAACCCAAACCAACCTCTCATCGGTTAAGGACTTGACGCGTCGGAACGTGGCAATGAACTGTACCCAACAGGTCAACTAGACCGGGCATCCTTAGTCTACTTCGAGGTGGCTGCTTGCAGGCTAGCTTGTTCAGAGAGGAGTTTTAGTCACAGCTCTCACGCGAGTAGACTAAGTCCGGATACGATTGTTAAGCCACCGAAACAAATGCCCGTTTAAAATACGTTCAACAATTTTCGGAAGGAAATTGTGCCATTAATTTACACCGGCCTCCGCGAGGCTTCCAATCAATCGCCAACAACTAAAAGCAGATCGACGCGTTCCTGATCTCAATACTGACGCGGTGCCAGAAATAAATCAAGTCGGATGCTAAATGACATACTCTACACTAATAAAAACCAAACACAAACGATGGCAACTCGTAACCGAACCAAAAATCCAATCATTCACGAATTAAAACCAAAACCCCCCTCTTCACCGCATAATTTTCTCCCGTCTTCGCCTCCTCCTGAAAAGCTATCAACTGGAAAGGAAAAAGATTGTTTAGTAAACAATTCATTTTTTTTTAATTTAACAAAAATAGTATAAATATATAAATAATTTCATTTCATAATGCTTTTTAATATAAATCTAAATTATCATGTACAGAAAAAATTAAGTCAATTTTTTTTCATTACTCAATTGTCGTTTCGTCTCTTTTCAAATCATTTAATTCCTGTTGCGTCCTTATTTGTTTTTTTTACTCTTCTGTTTCACATCGGATACCTGTTTTTTATTTTATTTTTGTTTAAATCAATAAAATTCGACGTAAGATTTACATTTGGATCCAAGACAAATATCGAACTAATTGATTAAAAAGAAGAATTAGAGAACATAAATGATATACTCGTACACTTCATTATGTCCGTTAAAAAATGCACAATCGCTATTCTTCTTGTTTATATATCCCAGTGTATTCAATACGATTCGAAACCTTATGTTGTTCAAGAAGTCTTCATATTTTTATAGTAACTTTAAATTTATTTAATGTTTATCATACCCGCAGGGGGAGTGCCGGTCGACAAGAGCTCTCTTGGAGGCTAGCATTCTTTGGGGAGTTCCGCCCCCACGTACCCGAGGAAACTCCGCAGGGGGAATGCCGGTCGACAAGACCACTCTTGGAGGCTAGCATTCTTTGGGGAGTTCCGCCCCCACGTACCCGAGGAAATTCCCGCAGGGAGAAAGCCGGTCGACAAGAACATTCTTGGAGGCTAGCATACTTTGGGGAGTGCCGCCCCACGGACCCGAGGATATGGGGGGTGCCGTGAGGTTCCCTCTTATTGTATCTGGATTACGCTTTGGACAACGAACTGGAATTGACGCTTTGGGCTGGCGGATGTGATGGTTTGGACCTAGTTGCTTTGCACAGTAACGCCGAGGTGAAACTCGTGTGTGAACGGCTCCAATTCAACTATCATACCGTCTCCGTCCCGGTAAAACCTTGGCAGGCCTCGGAGTACGTTCGAAGCTCGCACCATTGGGTTGGTGGTGTAGGTTCGGTTGAGACGGACTCCCGATTAGCGCTGGTCTGGCTCTGAGCACTTGTCTCCATAAGGGCTTGTGCCAACCCTCGCATGGCCTCCCTGCTCTGCAAAGATAACCATGGGACCAAAAAGGCGACTACACACACGAACGGAGATAGCGGCTCCGAGGGGGGACCCAATAAAATGGAGCAAACAAATGAAACCACAAGCAAACAGGACGCTAGCACGGAGAACCCTTTCAGGCAAAAACCGCTGTTGGCAAGAACACCGATTAAACAAGTCACCGATTGCGGGGGAGGCAGCAAACCCCAGAAACACTGTCAAAGTCAACATCACAGGTTAAATCATCGGAGGCAGACCACAGACGGACTAACGAACGAAAGAAGGCAGAGTGCGTTGTGCAACCTGGCATCATTGCGGCCTTTGGGCGCAGTAAAACGACTATGTGCACCCCGGAGCGCCCAGTGCAAGACGTACACAATCCGGATCAAGCTGCGACACCAACGGAGGCCAGTGTAAGACTGGGGGAGGGAAAAGTTTTGCCGTTGGCCGACGCCACTTCAAACGCGACCCAAGCGATAGAAGCAAAAGTGCTATTAAACGGGGGCCTCTCCCAAGAGGTGGCGCCAAATAAACAATCACCCTTGACCGCGCCGAAGAGGAGCGGCTTACTCGGAAAGCGGGGAATATCGTCAAACAACTGAGGGCTGCCTGCGAAGTGCAGAAAAACATAGGCAAGAGTGTCAAGAATGGCATTCTTGAACTGGAGGAGCTTTTTGGCCGCATAACGCACTACAGGCGGAGGTGGCTTGCAACCGAAAAGCACCAAAAAGACACACTCTCCCTCGAGGCATCAGTGGGTCCTAGCAGCAGCAAAAGAATAATAATAGCCCAATTGAAGGCGACCGTGAGAAAAGGAGGAAGGACGAGACCATAAACGAAGTTGACACTCCAGGCGAGGAGTTTCATGTGGTGCGAAACAAGGCAGCGAAAAAAGCGGCCAAAAAGCTACTCCTAGAAAAAACAGACAAAGAGCTCAACCACGAAAAGAACAAAGAACCCCCCGATATACCGCAGAAAACAAAAAGCAAACCGCGGCGCAAACCCTTGCGAGAGGCACTGCTTATTAAACCCACTAAGGGCCGAACCTACGCAGATGTCCTCCGTGAAATTAAAGGAGCGGTCAAGCCAGACGACACCAAAACTGCCATCAAAGCAGTTCGACCAACCCGGACCGGTGGCCTGCTGGTGGAATTCGGGCCAGAGGCCACAAACAAAGATGCATTCCGTGACGCGGTTCAAAAGGTTCTTGGAGATGCGGCAACGGTTGCCTCGCTCGAACCAATGGCCACCCTGGAAATCAGGGACCTCGACTGCGTCACGGACAAAGCTGAAGTAGAGGATGCCATTGGAAGGGAGTTCCCCAGCTTAAGTGAAGTCAAGGCAAGATTGACACGTGAAAACACAAGGGGGCAACGCATGGCTATTGTCGAACTAGCTGATAAAGACGCCCAGCAAATCCTGGCGAAGGGCAAAATTAAGATAGGTTGGGTGATCTGCAGGATACGGAGAAGAGCGACCCCTATCCGCTGCTTCAGATGCCTCGAATACGGACACACCGCGTATGGCTGTAGGGGACCCAACAGGAGATCTCTGTGCTACAAATGTGGTGAAACGGGGCACAAAAGGAAGGAGTGCACGAACGAGGCAAAATGCATTCTTTGCAAGGATGCTAAGCTAGCACCCGGCGACCTCAAACATAAGCCGGGGACAGGGAGATGCCGGGTTTTCAAGGAGGCCCTAACTAAAGCCAAATCGATACTCAAATGATCCGTATCCTGCAGGTCAATTTGCACCGAAGCACAAACGCCCAGGGCCTACTTGAGCAGTTTGCGAGGGATAAGAAAGCTGACCTCCTGTTGCTGAGCGAGCAACATCATAACAAGGACTCGCAAGCGTGGTACCCTGACAAAACTGGTATCTCGGCCATCTGGGTTCGAGACAGCGCCCGCCTTCAGGTGCAGGGCCATGGACGCGGGGATGGTTTTGTGTGGGTGCGGTGGTCAGGGAAAACATATTTCAGTGTTTATCTGACGCCTAACGAGGCAATGCGATCCTTTCGAACCAAACTCGATGCCCTGGAGGACGCTGTCTCGAACGCAGAGGGCCACATGCTGGTCGGGGGAGACTTCAACGCTAGAGCCATCGAATGGGGTATGCCACAATCCGACCCAAGGGGAAAGCAAATCTTGGACATGGCGGCCAGAACAGCGCTTTTTGTCCTAAATACTGGTAACACCCCTACTTTCCGCCGCTGGGGTTGCGTAGGAACCATACCCGATGTGACACTCGCTTCGGAGTCCCTGGTACCTAGAGTACACAACTGGCGAGTACTAGAGGACTACTCGGCTAGTGATCACCAGTATATAGCTGTTGAGATTCACGACGGTGCCACTCTGCGGGCATATGCCCAAACTTCAATCCTCGGATGCAGGACTGGGAGGATGGACGTCGAGAAGTTCACTGACGCGCTTACGGCAGGCGCACCGTTGCTGGGAGCTCCGCCAGGGAGTGGAGGGCCTACAGCCAAGGACTTGGTGAACTCAACTATGAGTACCATCATAGCTGCTTGCGAGTCTTCCATGCCTCGCCGGAGACCCCGACATGGTAAGCCTCCAGTATACTGGTGGTCAAACGAGATCGCCGAACAAAGAAGCGAGTGTCACAAACTTCGGCGAGAGGCCCAGCGGGCGCGAACACAGGAGGAGGCAGACACTAGGCTAGCAGCATACAGGTCCGGCAGGAAATATCTTCGCAGGCTTATTAACAAGAGCAAGGCCCGATGCTGGCAAGACCTCGTGGACGATGTAAGTAGGGATCCGTGGGGCCTTGGCTACAAGCTGGTCATGGGGAAACTTGGTGCCCTACGGAAGCCTTGTATACATGACGCGGAAAAGATGGACGCGAAAGTGCGAGGACCCTTCCCCGCCCATCCCGTCCGTGTTGACGCTGTCCATGGTGAAACAGCAGTCGAGTGCCCACTCTTCACACAGCTGGAACTGGAGGAGGCAGTCCTCTCCCTGAAAGCGAGGAAGGCTCCAGGTCCAGATGGTGTTCCAGCTGAGGTTTTGCAGCTCGTCTATCACCATTGTCCTGACTTGCTGCTCAGCACATTCAACGCTTGCCTACGGGACGGGGTTTTCCCGGTACGATGGAAGGTGGCGAGGCTCGTGCTGATCAGCAAGGGGAAGGGAAATCCCGAATCGCCGTCTGCATACCGCCCGTCATGCATGCTAGACACGGCTGGGAAAGTGCTTGAGAAACTCATCAAGGGAAGACTCACTGACGCGATTCGTGCTGCTGGGGACCTATCTCCTCGGCAGTATGGCTTTAGAGCAGGACGTTCTACCATCGATGCGATTGCAGAGGTGGTGAACGCGGTCCAAAAGGCAGAGGCATATAGTCGCACCAAGCGACGGATCGTCCTGTTGGTGACACTCGACGTCACGAATGCCTTCAACTCCGCTAGATGGGTGGATATTCTGGATACGCTGGAAAACTCTTTTCAAGTTCCAGAATATCTAATGCGGCTTTTGAGGAACTACCTAAAGGACCGAAGCCTGCTCTACGACACGACACAGGGCCAACGAAGGATGGAAATTACATCAGGTGTTGCCCAGGGATCTATCCTTGGTCCGGACCTGTGGAACGTGTCTTACGACGGGCTACTGAGACTTGAGATGCCAGATGAGTCGCGCTTGGTCGGCTATGCGGATGATGTTGCGGCTCTGGTCACCGGACGCACCGTTGAACAAGCGCAACTTAAGCTAGGTATGCTAATGCGCCGAGTGAGGGACTGGATGACTGCTCGCGGGCTCAGTTTAGCACTGGAGAAAACCGAAGTGGTCATCTTGACAGAAAAGAGAATCCCTAGAGTAAGGATGATCAGTATTGGAGATATACAGATCGAATCGAAGCCAGCGGTGAAGTACCTGGGGCTACTGATCGACTCGAAGATGAGTTTCTCAGAGCAAATCAGGGCAACGGCTGAGAAGGCTGCTTCGGGAATATCGGCCCTGAGTCGACTTATGGCCAACGTAGGGGGACCCAGCCCATCAAGAAGACGCCTCTTGATGAGTGCTGTAGGGTCAGTGCTACTGTACGGAGAGAGGTATGGGGCGACGCTCTCAGCAAGGAGGTATACCGAAAACGATTGGCACAGGTACAGAGAAGAGGAGCACTGAGAATTGCATCTTCGTATCCAACAGTCTCCGACTCGGCGGTGAGAGTGATTGCAGGCGTGATACCTGTCGCCCTCCTTGCTAGAGAGCGCCGCGCTATTTACCTGCGCCGAAACGAGGATGCGAGGGAGATCGTTGTCCGCGAGGAGAGACAACGCTCGCTCAATGATTGGCAGCAGTCTTGGAGGAATTGCATGAAGGGAAGGTGGACTGCGCGCCTCATCCCGGATGTGAGACCGTGGCTAAATCGAAGGCATGGTGAGACTGACTTCTATCTGACTCAGCTTTTGAGCGGGCAAGGGTGTTTTCAGTCTTACCTGCACAAGATTGGCAAGTCACGGTCTCCCGATTGTCGGTTTTGCCCAGGAGAGGAGGACAATGCCTGTCACACATTTTTTGCGTGTACCAAATGGGCCAGGCTGCGAAGGGAACTCTACAGGGAGACGGGAGAGCTCACCCCGGATAATATAGTTGCGGTGATGCTCGAATCGGTTGACAAATGGAACCAGGTGGCACATTATGCTCGGGCAGTCCTAAAATATAAAAGGGACTCACAGCAGCCGGAAGCACTGGGGCTGGGGGATCGCTCTTCTGGCAATTCCTCTTCCCCCTCCCCTCCCGCTAGGAAAGGGACTCCCCAGCTTGAAGGCGCCCCACGGCGTAACAAAACGAGACCTGGCCCGAAGTAATGTGCCAAACGGTTCCAGGCTAGGTTCTCAGATTGACAGGGGAGGTGTTTAATGGGTAGTTCAAAGGTATCCTCCATGGGAGTCCCACACTGCCAGACTCGGCGGGCGTAAATGCCTTCACCTCCCTACCACAAAAAAAAAACATATTTTTATTATAACTTTAAACTCATTTAATGTTCATTTTTAATTCATTTTATAAAACTCATAATTGCTAAAAAGGTCCAGAAGTATTTTCGAAACTTTCCATTCAGTTAAAAGTCTATAATTGTATATCAGATTTCATTCATATAATTCGCAAAATTCCATTCATGTAAAAAGATACTAAAACCTTGAAACGTGTAACGCAATAATTTTCCCATGCAAAATTGTCTTAAGCTAGGCATCTCGCTTATGGAATTTCATTTCTTTCGCGCATGGGAAAATTATTGTGGTTCTATGTTCTAGCGTCTGCATTTTTCTGTGATCTATATAAGCGTTATGTTAAGAAAAATAAAGACGAGTTTTTTATGCACGTTGAAGGTGTGAACAGCTCAAGGGAAAGGTAAAATAATTTGTTTTAATTAAATTCCGCTCGTTTCAGTATTTCAAATATCCTATTGGTAGAGTTTCCTGCCATATAGGAGAAAGGTAAAAACCCACGATCAAAAATAGAGTTTCTGATTTTTTGATTTGTGCCGGCTAATACATATGTTTTTCGAGCATTTCGACTTCGTATTTCGTTTGTTTTGAAGTAGCAAATGGTGATTAAAATTACAAAATATAAGAGTATACGAGTGTATCAAATTAGCAAAAATTAAAATGAAGTATTGAATATAATAAATTAAATATTACATATACATGTAATACGAGTAATGCATTTTAACTTTACGCCAACGTTTATCGATGTCTGTACTAATTGTATTTTATTTCATTTAGTTTCGTTGACGATCTTCTATTTATTTATTTTGTGTTATTTAATTTATTTATATGATTGTTTTTCGTTATTATTAATTACAATTACTTCATTTTACATTTCATATAAACATAGACTTTATTTATTCGTTATATATAATAGCACATTTATGAAGAATCATATAGATTTATACTATCAAAAGTATTATTATGTTTTTAAATGCTTTATTTTATCAAACAAAAAACCACTGTCAAAACAACTTCATAAATCAATCAAATGTTCTATTTAAAAAGAATTTAGTAGGTAAAAACGTAAGTAAGTAAGTAAACTTTATTGAGCCTTTTTATAACTTGACATTACAGAGTATGCTTAGTGACTATGTGACATTTGACAGTATATGAATGTCAAATAATCTTTGACGGTTAGAATATACAGGGTTTGTATAATAAGTAACCGGACTGAGCCTGCCCCGCGCCGTCAAAACGTCTGCTAACCGGTATCTGGTGCTGTAGTGGTGGTGGTGGGGGTCTAGGTAAAGGCAACCGGGCTGCAGCAGTTGCCTCCAAGGGCTTGGAGAGATATCATCGAGCGAGAGCGGAGTGCGTGTTCAGTTACGTCGTCGGAGTGAAAATGAAGCGTACGATCCAGCAACGTGTTAGCATCAAATTTTGTGTCAAATTCAAGAAAATGGCCAAACAGTCGAGGGCAACGTTGCCACAGCCTCCTTACAGCCCGGATATGGCACCAGCGGACTTCTTTCTGTTCCCCAAGATCAAGAGACACCCTAAGGGGACGCGGTTCGGGACTCTGGAAAACGTTCAACGTGGTATGACGAGGGCTCTAGACAGCATTGAGGTTGCCGACTTCCAGTGAGCATTCGGCGATTGGAAAATCCGGTATCAGCGTGTTATCGACTCCAATGGGGATTACTTTGAAGATTTCTAAAGAAAAATTGTACATATTTTGCCAATAAAAAACTTCCTGAGGTCAGTCCGGTTACTTATTATACAGACCCTGTATGTATACTTATATTACATCAGTGTTTTTTAGATATATAGACTTTGCCAGTTGCTCTTATGGCTTACGACTTGAGTAGTTTGACAAATAAATACGTTAAAGCTTAATCTAAATCTAACCCTAATATAAATTAAATCTATTCCTACATCTAACCTAAAACTATAAGCTGTTTAGCACAGCACTCGAATTTATTTACATTTATGTATATTTAGTTTTATTTCATTACACTTATGCACTAACTAAATTTACAAATATTTTGTTTAACCACGGTATGTGTTCGGTTCAGATGAAACGTAAAACGCCGGTTTATTGGTAGTTTCGGAACCAATGGGATCGTGGTGGTATTGTTCAAGGATTTTAAAGGGACATAGGTAGTAGGGATTATTTTTTGCGGTGGTAGGCTCAAAAAGTGCGCGAATACATTGAAGAGGGTTCTCCCGCCACTTCCCTAGGCGTTTTTTAGACATTGGCAACACGTAGTGGAGAATCGGTTATATCTCCGTATCTTTGTAAAGGATAGAATTCCTGTAGTACTTCTTATTAGGCAGTTTGTATTTGGATAGGCATTTCCTAAGGATCTTCCTCTCGAAGATTTGGATTTATTCGGCCGCAGTAGGCGAGATTATTAGCCATGCCGGATACGCGTAGAGTTTTGCACATTAACACCTTAATTTTTGGGCAGACTGGTTTCGAAGAAAAGAGAGACGAAATAATTGCGGACGCTGCTTTCGCTTTATTAAGAATTTTCCTTACATGTCTATTCACCTTAAGTCGATTGTTAAAATGGACTCCAAGGTATTTGATATTTTCCTTGAGAGGGATGATTTCACCAGCAATATGTGCTTGCACATTCCTACTTTGAGACACGGCAAGGCGGTGCCCTCTCCCACTGGCATTTCTGAAGCAGATCAGTTCTGATTTGCTGGCATTTATTTCGAGCCCCCAGTACTTCAGATATTGAAAGATGTTGAGGACAGAGCGCTGCAGCTTTATTTGGGCCATCTCTGGGAGGCTATGGGTGACCGTGAGGAGGATATCATCTGCATACATTGCTATATCGATAGTCGAGCAGTTTGGACGTGGGATATCATGAAGGAAAAAATTGAACAGGGCGGGACCGAGGATAGAGCCTTGTGGGACTCCCGATTTGATAGGGATAGGATTTGAAATGAGGTTCCCCAGTTTAATTTTGGATGTTCTATCCAAAAGGAAGCTGTATAGCACTCTGAGGATTGCGACCGGACAGGATGCCATTTTTAGTTTGCATTTGAGACCGTTGACCCAAACTGAGTCGAACGCTTTTTTCAGGTCTAGAGCACAGGCCACTGTGCACTCTTTCCGTCGAAGATTGCGGGTGACTCTATTGTGCAATAGCATTATTGCTTGCTCCGTAGATCGTTCACGTTCAAATCAAAACTGAAAATCGGGGATCAGGGGACCAGTAAATCCGTTCAAGTTTCGCAAAATAACTTTTTCAAGGGGTTTACCCATGTTAGGCGAAAGGGAATTCGGCCGAAAATTGTTAATGCTATCTTTGCAGCCTGGTTTCAGTATTGGTATTAGTTTGCTAACTCTCCAAGGTTTTGGAAAGGATCCATTATTAATACAATTATTGTATAGTATCGTCAAGAAGGAGGAGATGGTCTTTCTGCACTTCTTGAGTATTCTGCTCGGGATACCATCAAGGCCCTGAGATAGCTTGCTATTTAAGGCGTTAAGAGGGTCTTCTACTTCCATTTTCGACGTGAAAAATCCGGCGAAGACTGGATGTTGTGGAGAGGATGCTTTATTATAACTAGAGAATATAATTAAATAAGATCCCTCGTACCCTTCCATCGTTAGTAGAACCTTTGCTTTAACGTTGTTGTTCAAAGCTTTGTTGGATGACTCACGTCGACAATATAGTTGTTTGAAGTATTCCTCAGACGCAACGATCTTTTCAGATTGTGCAGTGAAGACTTCGTTCGCTCGCTTTATAGGTTCTTTCACAATGTTGAATTTGGAACTTTTACGGCCCGTGAACTGATTTATTGTTTTAAAAACATCTGAAGATGGTCGCAGTGATATCAGTCTACTTTTATAGAAGATGTTGACTTCTGATCTGATACGTTTTTGGATTTCACGGAAAATGCTCATTATTTGCGTTTTAAGTTCCAAATACTCCTCATTGTACCGGTTAAAGCTTCGATGGCAAGTTTGCTTAAGCCGTTGGAGCATATGCTTCCGAGTTTTTATTAATTGAAGAGTCTCCTGAGTTAGACATCTATAAAGCGGGCTCCGAGGTTTCTGGAAAGGGGCATGCTGGTCTAGACACTCTATAATGGCAGATGTTAGTGCTGATATATAAGAGTTTATTTCTGCGTTCGAGAGAATGATATTTTCCGGTGGGAGATTCGGAAGGAGGTCTTTGAAATCTTTTCTGAAGTTGGGCCAGTCTATGGAATTAAACGGTCTATAGTGAGGTGGGCAAGTAGGAACTAGTATGTGTGATCTAAGGGTTATATTGAGATGGAGGCCATGATGGTCCGATAACGAGGTAAATGTGGAGTAAGTGAAGGGAATTGTGGGATCGTTGAGATCAGAGGATAGTATGAAGTTGTCTAAAAATGAGTTCCCTCTGGGTAATGTTGGGACCCCAGCATTTGCTATGGATACTGAGAGGAGGGTGTCCGCATGGAGCCATTCAAATAGATAGTTCCCGTTGGTATTTCTTGTGGAGTCCCCCAGTATTGGTGTCTCGCATTAAGGTCTCCTCCAAGTATAAATGAGTCGTGGGATGAGGCTGTTGCAAGGATTTGGTTAAGTGTAAATGGGACCTGGGGACCTAGGTTGCACGGGAGGTATAGGGAGCCAATAAGGATTTTGGCTGGGTTTCCATTGGGTCGCTTGGTGTTGAGCGTTGCTAACGTACATGAAGAATTATTTTGTCCAAAAGGGATTTGATGGATATCTAAATCATCCCGAAACAGTATCGCAGTACCTCTGCCACTGTCATTCCGAAGCACATGGTAGTTCTCCAAATGGACTTTGTGGTGATGGTTAAGAACTGTTTAGTTCAGAAAAAGGATGTCGGGTTGGGAGGACCAAATCAGCAATGTAGAGCCTCTTATCATGTGAAATTAGGGAGTTTACATTAAGGGATAGAACGGTTAGTCTATTTGCAACCATAAAGGTTGAAATAGAAATTGAGGGGCGCCATTGGCTTCTCTTGGTCAGGAGTGGTATCAAAGTATGGGAGGAAAGCCCTGAACTTGGATAGGAGCTCACTGGGAGAGACTCCCAGCCACTCCACGGCTATTTGTTGTAGGCGTTCGACGGGATTAGGAGTCGGTGAAATAAAATTATGGGTCGCAGTTCCACTCCTTAAAACGTCTGAATATGAGGTCCGATTGGAGGGAGGGGCAAAGTGGTGTGGGGTTGTAGGGGTTGGTGTAGTATTTGGGTAGCTGGAGAGCGGTGAGGATCTGTTCTGAGGTGCCGTCCGTTTGGCTTTATTTTCGATTGCCCTGTCTAACAATCTTTTCCGTTTGGGACAGCCGGAAAAATTGGCTGGATGCCCATGGATCTTTCACATGATGCAGAATGGCGCGGTTTCCGGCTTGTCCAAATTGTTTTAGGGCAACTTTCGGAATTATACTCCTCCCCACATGCTACACATCTCATGTGGAATCCGCAATTGGTGGATACGTGACCAAATCTTTGACACCGATAGCATTGCACCAGATCACTCCTTTTGGGGCGTTCCCATACGGCTCTCTGGTTCAAAATGTAGCGCAACTTTATCATTTCGTTTTTGTCAGCTTGCGACCCCACTGTAATCCTAAATAAATAAAGGTCGATTTTATTTGCTCTCGACCATGCAGTGGTAAGTGGACTGACAGTCTGGAGGCCTAAATTCGAGATTTGTCTGGCTTTGTCCTCTCAAACAGCCTCCACTCCAAATTCTGAACTAAATACTCCGTGTCGTGATACGACACATTTTTTCTTTTCTTTAGGGGTGAATGAGTATCCCACTGCTTCCGTGTTTTTAAGCAGGTTCATAATGCAGTCGTGCGCTTCGAGTCTGTCCACTATGACTTTAAGTCGGAAAATTGACAATTTTGTGATTCGGTACTCTACACGGGTACCATCTGTAAGGGTGTATCTGTCCACGATACCTTTAAGTAGCGTTGCTTTTAAATTTTCAATGATTATTGGTGGAAACCATACCTTCTTTGCTCGACTGTTAGCCGCGTTTGAGTTATTATTTTGGCTATCGTTTACCAGTGCGCTGAAAGGGTTAGTGCTAGGTGTGGGTGGGATTGGTATAGGAACCGGGATTTTAAGTTTGGTAACTAATTTACCCTTCGGTACTATAAATTCATTTACCTTACAGTTAATGAGGTTATTATCTTCGTTGAAGCTTTAATTCTTTGCTGTTGTATTGCCCGCATCCATCATGTCCGAAGGCATTTCCTTGCGGGCGGCTTTGGTCTTTGGTTGCTCTGCCATCGTTTTTGCTTGCTCCGCTATCGTGTTTGCTTGATCCGCCATCATGTTTGCTTGTTGACAATAACTACTCCATTTTGCCGCCTTTGTAATACTAGCCACGGTGTGCGCTCGCCCAAGATGGAGTTTCTGCTTTCTTCCGGTCTTCAACTTTCAAACTTTATGTATATGATCTTGTATGATGAAATATACTTATAAATTTTCGTTTTCTAATAGGTTTTTTTATAATTTCGATATTGACCAATTCACACGCGTGTTGACCGTTTCAACTTCCAAACGTCACAGTAGGTAAAAACAACTTTGATAGCCATGCTTCCATTCCATATTTAGTTTGAAATGCGATCAGTTTTAACATTTGTGTCATTCCTTCTCCATACTCCCTTGTGTATGATCGAGTTGGCAAGCGCAGTGTATAGAATAGTAATAATCCGGGTGAAAACAGTTATTTTCCTTGTCTTTGTTTCAAAGTAGGTGTCATTACGGAACTTAAAATTTTAGTTCAGCTTTCAACTTGGTGTTTGTAAAGTGGTCACGTACTCGTTTTGAACAAGTTACAACATCTTGGTCATTCAGGCTAGTAAATATTCTTTTAAAATGGAGGAAAGCAAGAAGATTAAAGTAACACTGGACATAAGTTTAGTAGAGTACGCAGTTTTGGAGAGCATTGGTGACTCTAAAAGACCAAAAGTAGCTACAACTACTAATAAATAATTTCAAAAAACTTTTGAAATTCATCAAAAAACGGATAGAAATCCCATGAGTAAAACATATAAGCCTTCAGCTAATGCCAATGACGCTAATAATGCCATCATATCCTTCCCTAACCTAAAAATTACTCCAGACACAGAAACGAAGCTCAACCTTTCTACTCCTGAAGCTAGATTTGAACACTTTATGTCCTCTACTTTCTCAGACTCCAACAACTCGCTATCAAAGTCCATAACTGGTAAAATCAATAATATTGAAATGGAATTAGATGTCTCTTCAGTTTCAAGTGAAATTAACCCCAGTGAATAGCAAATTTTTAATTTCACGCCTGACTCGAATGGAAAACTTAGTAATAAAGATCCTATTACTGATGTACCGGTTCTTAAAGTCCTAACTAAAGAAGTTTCCGAGAATACAAAGAACAACCCAACCACCCCACAAATAAGACTAACAAACTGCTGAACCCATACGACTCAAATGATAACCGGAAAAATTTCCATGTTATTGTTGATTCCTTTGACAACACCGGTAAGAAACTCAGGTTAGACCAATTGACGTTTTATGCCTTTAACAAATCCCTAAAAATAAACAATATTGGAAACATCCCACAAACTGGGTTTAATAGAATACGTATGACCTTCCACTCTACAGTGGAAGCAAACAACCTAGTAAAAAATGATAATCTAAAAAATTATAATTTAAAAGTCTTCATTCCCAATAGCTTCCTAATGAGAATTGGCGTCCTAAGGAACATTCCTTTTGACATAACTGAGTAAGAGATAATACAAGGTGGCATCCCTTGCAATTCTACCGAAGCTACCTTAAAAAATATTAAAATTATCAATGTTTATAAACTCAGAGGACTAAAACCTTAAAAATTTAATTCTCTGCAAATATTGTCAAGCTTGATTTGCGCCAATTAAAGTCGATTACATCCTCAATAGACCCAAACAATGGCTCAAATGTCTGAGGCTGGACCACACACAATTTTTCTGTAAAGAATTCCTGCAAGAAGGCAGAAGATGTATAAACTGTAGCCAAAAAAAACCTGCAATAATGGGTCTGAATACAATACAGTCAAATGTTTCCTCTGTAGGGAAAAACACCTATCCACCGACAGCTAGTGCCTTAAATGGAAAAAGCATGCGATGGCAGTTGAAATAAGTTCAATGAAAAACACTGTAAATGCAGCAAATGGACTAATCAAGGAAAACTATTACCCAAACTTAAAAGACAATGAATCAATGGATGAGCTATTCCCTCAACTCAAAAAAGCGAAGTCAGCCAACAATAGAGATTCAAATAATGCTGTAAATAAAATCCTACTCAGAAGCTCACTTATTTCCATCGATAAGAAGCCATCACAGAGACATCTGAGAGTAATACCAGAGCATATCTACTAACAAGCAATTTCACATACAACAAATTTCGCATCTAACGGTAGTTAACGTAAAAACCGATTTGTGTATGTACTGCGTAAAATTAAAAATCGATTTGTGTATGTATTGAGTAAAATTTATTTTCCTCTCAAATTGTTAGAAAGGAAAGAAAGAAATGCAAAATAATTTCTCTTATGTTATTTTACGTCCCTTTCTAATCGGAAAAACAGCTGGTGCAGTTGCTTGTTAGTATATATGCTCTGGTAATACCAACCAGCACTAAACCAGAGCATATATACTAACAAGCAACTGCACCAGCTGTTTTTCCGATTAGAAAGGGACGTAAAATAACATAAGGGAAATTATTTTGCATTTCTTTCTTTTCTTTCTAACAATTTGAGAGGAAAATAAATTTTACTCAATACATACACAAATCGATCTCTAATTTTACACAATACATACACAAATCGGTCTTTACGTTAACTACCGTTAGATGCGAAATTTGTTCTATGTGAAATTGCTTGTTAGTATATATGTTAGTATATATGCTCTGACTAAACTATGCTGAAGTACTAATGCAAAGCATCAACTCTCTTAGCTAGTAAAAACCCTGTTGCAGTGTTCAACAACCCTTACTTTTATACGAACCCTCCTGTTGAGAACCTTATTAACATTTTGAATAAAAATATAAATTCGTATAGCAATACGTTCAAATATATTCAAATATTGTATCAATAGTACAAACACTAAATAATCTCACGCCCAAATCCCCAACAATTTCAACAATTAATAACACTTACAATTTAAATACAAACAATAATATAACTGATTCTTCGTAAAATCATTTGATGGAAAACAAAGCCAAAATACTGAGATGCCTCCGGCTAAATATCCAAGGTCTACAAAAAAATAAAGACAACCTGGAATATTTGCTCAATACCGAAAATTTCAAAGTAGTTTTGCTTCAAGAAACCCTCCTAAACATTAACTCACCTAACATTATTATTAAAAATTTCAACCGCTTAAATAAAATCAGAACCAACAAAGAAAGTGATGGCGTAGCCATTGTCATCCATAAAAGCATAAAATACAAAATAATTCCAGTTGAAAATGAAATAGAAGCGATTGCCTGACTAACAACAAATTTGAATCCCAACCTCACTAACATATATGCTCCTGCTACTTACCACCTCAGGATTAAAGTTTTCAAAAATCAGCTTCTCTAACTCTTAAATAAAATAGGTCACAGCAAACCGATAATTATAGGTGGCGGCTTCAATGCTAGACATTCAAAATGGAGTGATACAAAGACTAACTATATAGGCAAACTCCTTTAAAAAATTCATACAGAACAAAAATTAAAAAATCTCAACACAGTTTCCTTCACTTTTTCCAATTAATCTAGCTAGGGCACAAGACAATTTTCATCACACGATGTAACAATCACTAACTCTAATAAAATTGTCACCCATTGAGAATTGGCAAATATCACATCAGCAAATGTGGTCATCTTCTTCTTATCCTTAGCACTACAGCCTATCTCGGGCCTTCGCTTCCTGCAAATAGCGCATCCAACTGTCTCGGTCCATTGACCGCATCCCCCAATTTTGAGATTCGAGCACCGATGAACTGTCTTCGTCGACCGAGTCAGAGCAGCGTTTCCTCGGTTTCCCCACTGGTCTCCGACCTTCAGTTCTCACAACAAATACCCTTCCGGGTATGCGTTGTTCCTCCATATGATTCATGTGTCCAACCCATTGCAGCTTCCGCAGTCTTACAATTGTTGAGACTTCCGGTCCGTCAAAAATTTCATGCAGCCCATGGTTATATCGAATTCGCCATTGGTTTCCGTCTGGCTTCCCGCCGATTATTTGCGTCAGGATCCGTCATTCAAAGGCGTTCAATATATTTACGGATTCTTGGGTTAGCGCCCATGTTTCACATCCATAGCATAACACAGATCTTATCACAGATTTGTATACCTGGATCTTTGTTTTCCTGTGTTCGCAGCTGGTCTTCAAGATCGTCAAAACTGAATAAAATATTTTATTTGCGAACAGTATTCTTCGGCGTATTTTGTCCCTTTCATTGCCCGTTTTCGTTATTTTGACGCCCAAATACACAAATTCGCTCACATATTCGATACTGTATCCGCCAAATGTGATGTTTTGTGGATTTGAAGTATTTTTTCTCGACTGCGTCATGAGATTTGTTTTACTTTCATTGATTTGTAGCCTTACTAGTTTTGCTTCGCTGTCGAGTTTCAGGTGGAGTTCTCTGGCGGTTGATAATGACCGTGACAAAATATTGATGCCATCCGCATAGGCCACCGCTTAGCTCGACTTGTGTGGTAATGTACCTCGTGTATCGATGGGTAGCTTTCTTATAACGTACTCCAGAGGCAAGTTAAATAGCAAAGCGGCCAGCCCAACCCCCGTCTTTGGTCGGATATTTTTGTCAAAAGCATCGATGAATTGCTTATTGATGTGGACTTGGGAAGTCATCAACGTCATTGTTATTCTGTTAAGATGGACTCAAAGCATTATTTGTTACAGTACGTTGCGATCAATACTATTGTATGTTGGTGTACATCTATGTTGAACTCCTAGCATTTTTCAAGTACCTGTTTGACTGCAAACAATTGTTCTATTGCTCTAAAATCACCTGGATACTCCCCAATCATACTGTTGGCGGATGATCCGACTTTAGGAAGGGTGAGGAATATCATTATTTTGTACCGTACAAAGTAATGATATTCCTCTATAATTTTCGCACAGTGGCTTGTCACCGTTTTTGTGAATTGGGAATATAATTGACAGGCTCCACTCTTTCTGCATGTGTTCTTTTTACCAAATGTGCTAGATGATTTTATAGATGGCTTTCTGAACGCTACTGGCACCATATTTAATGAGCTCGACTAGAATCGCATCGATGCCCTGCGCTTTATTATTCTTTTGAGCTTTAATGGTAGAGGCAAACTTCATCCAAAGTTGGTGGGGCCAATAGAAGCCCTCCAGAATCATCTATAGGCTTCAATGTTCTGAAGGGTTGTGGAGCGATAAGGAGGTCCTTAATTTTTAATGCATCAGCGATGATATTGCCGATGTCATCATGACAGAGCGTGGTTTTGGGCTGATAACCACGTTTCAGGTTTTTCACTAGTTTGTATGCTTGTCTTGTGTTGTTGCTCGCTGGCTTTAAATATATACTTCTCAAATAGGTCATCATAGTGTTTTCTGTTCTTAGTTCAAATTATCTTATTCGCTTGTTCTCTCTTCGTCCTGGTTTTCCTACCTGCACAACATATTCTTTATACGCCTGATTTTTTTAATCTAACGCACTCTGGCACTCATCATCGAACCAATCATTCCTCTTGCGCCGGACTTGAGGTCCGATCGGCTGCTCTGCCACGGTCTTAATAGCCGCTTTCACTTCCATTCAGAGCTCATTACTCGTCTTTAACGATGCGTCTGATAAGAGATGAGCCAGCTGGATGTCTTACATAGATGTTTCTCAGTTGGTCGTCATAATATTTTCTTTGCTTAACTCTAATTATCCTATTCGCTACTCTTCTGAGATTTTCATAGAGTTCTCTCTTCGTCCTGGTTTATCCACCTACGTATTTTTTATACGCTTGATTCTTTTTGTCTAACGCAGTCAGCTTCATCCTCTTACTTCCCCATGAAGGAGGTGCAAGTAGGATTTGGTAGCAGAGCTGTAGATGTATTTACAGTTATTAGTATTTCTAGGCATTTAATGTCCCATCATTGAAGAACCAGTAAACCCAATGTGCGATCCCGAAAACATCTACTACTATTTAAACGTAGGATTTAGGATGAAGAATCATGGAAGTTGTGGGTTGGAGAAACAAGGGGTTCCCTAACCCTTTTTCAAACGGGCTTGGGACCGTCTACGGCGGATTTTTTTTCTTATATTATAATTACTTGTCTCAGATTTGGTTAGGTTTTTCTCAGTTTTTCGAATTAACTGATAATATTTATTTTCATTTGATAGCATATGGTATTGATTAATGTTTTGATTTGATATAGTTTAAATTTAGAGTGTCATGTGGGCCATTAAGTTTTTGAGTATTTAAATGTTTTAAAACCTGCTTTATGTTTTTATAAAGTTTATAACGATAGAATCAATGAAGCTCATTTGTATTTGGATTAATGGTTGGGTCTATGCTAAACTCGTACATGCAACATGTACTTAAAAAGGTCACTGTAACTTCTAATGGGGACTGCAATCCATCCAAAACAAAAGCATTCGACAAATCTTCGGAATCCCATGGTATGTTAGAAATACGGACGTATACAAGGACCTTGAAATAGAACCTGTCGACATATTCGTACGTGACAAAGCACTCAAACTGCTCGACAAAGTAGACAACCATCCTAACACTACCCTGGGAATCCTAAGACGCAAAGCACTACCAAAAAAAACTTATCCAACTATCCGCGCTAACTTTAAGAAAATATAATTGACAATAATCAAAATAGTACAATAGTACAATCTCGTTAATCATGGTGAGCAAATAATTGCTCACAGATAGAAGGGAGCTAGGGTGCTAAATCGCACCAGCTCCAAGGAAAACGGATCCAAGGGTCTAACGGGAGTTTACAAATGATGGCATTATGAATTTATAACCGACATTATTTTGAAAAGTACGATAACTCTACACTGCTAGTATATCCTGCTATAGGTTGTGAACAGTACGCGATATTACTAATATTATTGTTTGAGTACGATTTAGAAAAACATAATCTGAAAAAAGATGAACTTTTTAGCGTCTGATTCGACAGAAAGTCCATATACTTGAAGATTCGATGGTGAGACGTCAAACCGAACACATCGCAAGCGAAAAAATTAAGGTGTTAAAAATCAAGGTTATAAAGAAAAAGAAAACGAAATACAAGTATAGCGGAAAAAAGGAATTAAAGCCCGGAAAACTGGCAGCAACAGAGGTGCAAAGCGAGTCCCCAACCATTCAAAGATGGTCCGATGCGGACAATGACGAGAAGGCGCACCCACCAAGAACGAAAGCGGCCAGGAAAGAAGTACTACCGCTAGCAACTACGGAAGTGCAGCAAGCTGCAACTTACGCTCCAAACAGTGTAATTATCGACTGGATAGACATGGAATCGGAAGGATTTAGAATGGCTCAAGGTAAATTGGCAATTTAACGAAAGTAACCCACTCCTATCCAAGCACCAACCCTCGATAATCCAAATCCATACGCGCCTCTCTCGGGAGAAGAAAAACTAACCTCAAATCAAAACAATTGTGCCCCCGAAAATAAAAAGTCATGGTGTCCGCCTATATTCGTAGAAGGTATCACAGCTATGACGGTCAAAAATATCACTCGCCTGAGCGCGAGCAAATTAAAAATTACAGTCGGCGAAGTCGCCATCCATAACGAACCTCTGGATTTGATCCGCAGATCCAAAGCAGAAGGTTACTTCTTCACACCAACGGAGCACAAAAGATACACAGTCGTACTTAGAGGGGTAGACTCGGCATTCGGAGCCACACAGGTCAGAGAAGACATTGAAATACAATGTCCGGACATCAAAATAGAAAATGTCTTACAGTTAACCACCGGATGGTCTAAAGCGACCGGCGTGAACCTAGACCTATTCAAAATAATCCTCAATAAAAAAGAAGATCAAGACCGCCTCGTTAAGCTTCTTTCATCCTTCACCAAAAAACGACATGGGAAAAGCCAAGAAGGAGCGACCTACTCCAGTGCTATAGGTGTCAGCGCTTCGGCCATGTTTCGGTGAATTGTGCCTTCCAGGCACATTTCACCGAGACATTGACAGAACAAGCACCCCACCTTTCTGTGTTCTCTGCAAAGAGAAAGGCCACCTATCAAACTTCTCCGGGTGCCCAGAAAGGAGAACGTTGATAGACAAGATAGCGTTTTTAAAAAACAAACGAACAACCCCCATTTCAACCCCATCGTACGAATATATCCAAACACCATTAGCAACAGCCACATCAGCACATTCAGTACCCCTGTACTCGGAAGTCACAAGTGAAAGAAACTCAACCATGCCCCGGAACGCAGAATCACAAGGGAACCCCTTTCAAAGACACCACTACAAAACAGTCCAAGCTATAGGAGTGTCACCAGGTGAACTCCTAAAAAAGGTTGCCCAGTTCTGGCCGAAATACGATGGCACGCCAACACACGTCACGCCAGTCGTGCTAATTGAGCTATACCTCAACCTGTATGGGAGTAAATAACCTGACCACTATCTGCCTCAACATAAACTCTTTAGTTTCCCATGACAAAAGAATATTCGTGTCTAGCCTTACAAAATCCATCCAACCAGACATAGTTTTCGTTAATGAAACAGTCTTAAAGCCGATACACAAGGTCCGAATAGAAAACTACCAGGTACTCAGAAACGACGCAGGCAGAGGCACCGCCATTCTATATCGAGACAACCTATCAGTCGACCAAATAAACTTTAAGCATCCTGACATTTCCTGCACACCAGCAACCTTAAACATGCGAAGACGCAATGGTGGTCATGGGAAAATATTAATTGGGTCCATCTACATCCCAGAAAACCTGGGACCTGCAATAGACCCGACTCTTAATAGAATACTAACAATAGCTGCTAACCATGATTCTATCCTCCTCGGCGGAGACTTCATGAGACATGAGTACTGGGGTGATTACACACGGAACCCAAACGGCCAAAAAATATATAAATGGTTCCTGTCGAGCGCATTTCTAACATACGCCATTGTCAACACAGGTGTCCCCTCACACCCGAGAAGTAGCTCCTTCTTAGACAACTTTCTGGTGTCACAAGACCTATTAACTGGTAACACAACTTCCTACCAATGTGCAACCCTTCCATCGATATCCGATCACTATTGTCTGAAACTAACCCTCCACTTAAACAACCTAACCACTATTGAAGACATACTGAAAAAATTTCGATCCTATGCCTCTGTGGACTGGGCAGAGTTCAGAAAAGACCTCGAAGACGATTTAACCCCCCCCTGCGAACCAAATTCTATCTAACCAGGAAATTCATATCCACATCCAACTCCTAACCGAGGCTATACTAAAACGAATGGACACACATGCGCCGGAAGAAAAACTGAAACAATGGCTATACAGATGCCTTATGCAAGACACCAAATCACAGATGAGGGAACAAAAACGGAAAACTCAAAGGCTTAAACGGATCTTCCACCGGCACAACAACCGTATAAACCAGGAATACCTCACTCTTTAAGCGGAAATCACTGAGCTAACCAACCGCATAAGGTGGCAAATAAGACGTGAGATGAACGAAGACTATAAAAGAAGATTAAGTTTACTCAAACCATCCTCAGACATCTTTAGAGAAATTAATAAACTAACGGGCCGACGGTCATATAATTTCAACATCGACAGGGACCCTATCAAGCATAGAAGGCCACCCTTCTCCACACCTGAAGAAAAGCTGCAAGTGATCTCTCATTCTACGGAAACCTGTACCGAGAGAGAGCCCCAGAGAACGAAAGAGCACAGGAAATGATAACGGCTGTAAGAGAGAGAACCATAGGTTACCAAGGGTCATACCTTATAATATTCTCTGACACCAACAAGGCAGTATCTCCGCAACACGAAACATTCGGGGAATTTTCACCTACGTGTCAGAAGTACAAGATACAATAGCCGGTCTTAATAATAAAATCTCTTCAGGCCTAGACGGTATCCCCAATAAAGTACTAAGGAAATCCGGCGCAATTGTCGCGAGAAGTTTAGCAGTCATCTTCATCAATTGCATAAACAATGGCTACTTTCGAGAAAGATGGAAACGAGGCAACCTTACCCTTATTCCTAAACCAAACTGTGACGGAGAAGTAAAAAACTTCAGGCCAATCTCCTTACTTTCTAACATCGGCAAGATTCTGGAAAGAATCATTCTACGGAGATTTAGAGCATTCTCAACGAAGCTTATTCCCGAGTTTCAGTTCGGGTTCCAACCCAAAAAATCCACAGAACACGCTATTATGATTGTGCACGACACCATCGTAAAAAACTTGCGCAAAAAACAATGCACAGTCGCATGCACGCTAGATCTACAAAAAGCGTTTGACTTCGTTTGGACTGACGGGCTAAAATTCAAACTCATATATTCCAACTGTCCCTTGGTCCTCACCCGTATCCTTGATAGCTTCCTACAAAATAGATACTTAACTACTGAATTATCCCACCGAACTTCAACACCTATACCTATCCTGTCTGGAGTCCCACAAGGATCCATATTGGGACCAAACCTTTTCAATTTCTTCCTACACGACATCCCACATTCCGCCGCCACAATCAGAACCCACAACATCTCCGGTAACCTGAACATGATCATGTACGCGGACGATATCTTAATCCTAGCCAGTCACACTCTTCCCATTTCCGCCATGGAAATGGTGCAAAGAGAAGTCGACATTATAGCACGCTATTTAAAGGATTGGGGGCTCCAAATCAACGCTGCTAAATCGAAAATAATTTGCTTCCGTAACGCGAGTGGTAAAGGGCACAAACTAGCAGTGCAGCAAAGCAAACTAATAAGGGCGGTTATCAAAGGGGACACGGTGAACCCAAACGACAACATCAGGTATTTGGGAGTGAACCTCAACAACAGGTTCAAAATGAACCCACATGCAAGAAAGGCAATAAATAAAGCCAAAGGAGCTGCTGCACTAATCTCACCCCTCCTATCCTCCAAATCCGTCTTCCCAAATGTGAAATTTCTCATGTATAAAACCTTAATCCGCCCCATCATCACATACTCCTTCCCAGCCTGGCTGACAATTTTACCAACAGTAGCCGAAGAATTGCAAATACTTGAGAGGAGGATACTCAGAAAATGTATACCGAAATACCGACGCCCCAATAAAAAATACTACAAAAACAGCGTTCTTTATCAAGAAGCTAAAGTGACCCTCATCCTGCAAAACATGCTCGAAACAAGCAAAAAGCGAATAGCTAAATGGCAGACACACGAATCAAATCTAATCCGGGACCTCTTCAATAGTACCCCCACCTCTGAAAACCCATATTATCTCTCTCCCATAAGAATCCTCCAAGACTTCCATATTAACACCGACCCCAACCAAACTCCCCAAAACCCATCTTCTACTATATATCGTCCCCCAACACCTACAGGGGCTAAACCAACTTGAACTTCCATCGGGGAAAAAAAATTATAACTAAACGTACAAAAATCAAGTGACCGACTATTTCTTTAGTAACTTCGTAGACCCTGAAGATCAGGTCGGTAGGAACTGTGCCTCTTCTGAAACGCGATATTTGGATGTAACGCTTGAAGAGAGCACACGACCAACCAAAACTAAAAAGACAATGTAATTAGGCTAAGAAAAGCATAAGTTAGGTTAGTTTAGTTTAGGTTTTCATATGTAAATAAACAACTTAAAGTCAATAACCGTAAGAGCAAACGGTATAGAAAAATTTCACTAGCACTTCAAAAACTGTAAAGTATAGACTCAGGTCGTATAAAGAAGCTTAAGACATTTGACAAAAGTGTCACTGTCAAATGAATCGTAACATTAAAAGTAGGTTAAGTAACATATGTCAAAAGAAAAGTCTCAATAAAGTACTACCACTACTACTCCATATACTTGAAAATCGTAATGTTATTATTGTTATTGCTGATAATTCAAATCTTATAACTTCCGTAAATATTATTCAATTTATATGAAAACTAACTAATGTAATAGTCTTACATTGGGCTACCTTAGTATCAAATTTCATTATATTTAAGGGTACCAATGCGATTCTATTGAGAAGAATATGAAATTCACAAATTATACTTTTATTAACAAGGGAAGTGAATCACAAATTCTAAGATTCTTGTCATTGTACGCATATAAATCTACCTCCGTAATTTTTCTTTTTCATATTTTTCGATTTTCATGTGTCCAATCGCAAGAAGAGGTCACATTTTTCATGATTTTCCCTCCATGAAGCAAAAAATGTTTGAAGAGTTCTCACCAAGACCCATCATTTTTGATTCCACATGACTAACTTCGGTAAAGAAATTTTTTAACGTTTACCCTTTATATGGGAAGACCAGGACCGGCCCTAACATAGGGCAAACGGAGCGGTTGCTCCAAGCGTCAAGTCAGAAGGGGGCGCGAAAATTACAAACAACAAGTTGAGTTAGCAGCAGAGTGCTCCTACCAGAAGGTCTTTGCAAACATCCTAAGCTTAGAAACAAGTTTTCTAACATTCTGCATTCTGCAAAAGGTGCACAGTTTCTTTCATAAGCACAATGCAGCCGCTGTTTTGATCCAGCTTAAATGACTTGCTGAATGCTCGGCCGACTGAACGTATTCATGTTGAACACTATTCCATAAATTTTCATGAAAATTGAAAGAAAATAAAAGTGCCTAGGTCAATTTGAAATCTCTATCAACCAACCCACTTGATTATAATTGGATCTGAATTAAATTTTGTGGAGAAATATCTTATACAGTCCATATAATTGCAAAATTTCAGAAAGTTTAAACGTACTGTTTTGATTTTGTGGCGAAAATATAAAATCTACAAATCATACTATTATTAACAAAGTTGAGTGAATTTCGAATTCTGAGGTATTTGTTGCCCTTGTACTCATAAAGTCCCACATTCGTGATAATTTTCCGATTTTTCGGCTCAAAGGTGTCCAATCGCGAGGGGGGGATGCATATTTTTGGTATATTTTGCCTTCCCCTGGAGCCCCTAATTCAGTTCTAATCAAGACCTTTCATTTGATACCCCACTCGACTACCTTTGATTAAAAATTTTTTTTTTTAAGGGCTCATTCGTTATAAAGGGGAACCCCCCTTAAAAAAATTTTAAATTTTTGGTAAGACCTAAACTTTTGAGAGGTCTTTTCACAAAGTTTGAGCATTGTAGCCTCTACAGTTTCTGAGGAAACTAGCTGTGACACACGGACAGACGGACAAACAGGTCACAAAACTGGTAGGTCTTTGTAAAAAAAAATTTTTTACAAGGACCTAAAAAGTGAGGATAAATTTTTTTCGCTTTTGATATTGTGACAGTCAAGCTTAAATACCATTCAAACATAAACATTTCAAATCAAATTATTTTTTTCCTCCTATTAAACATTTCGTAGTTCTTCTCTTAAAACAATACGATAACATAAGCGGCAGCCCTGTTTTTGGAAGGTATTTTACCATTTTGTCTTGTTGTTTTTCGTATTAACCATAGATATAGAGAGTACTGGATCCGCAACCGGTCGTGAGAGCCGAAGCAATTGGCAACCTGCGCTAAAGTAGTGTGAAGTTGAGGTTTGAGGCGGTATGCTTTTAATTTAGCACTCTATTCACGGCGAAACACGTTCACATTTAAAAAGTTTTTAATTTTAAAGATCGCGCGTACGTAATCGGAACTTTAATTCACTGTTTTAATTAAAAATTTACGAAATTCCCATCCGCTTTGACACATGAGATTTCCCGCGTGGTTCGCGCTCTTTTCGATTTTCTTTTGCTTTGACGTTCGAGTTTTCCGTGAGAGTTGTTTGTTGTTTATACTCAAACTGAAATGAAATTTCGTTGGTGTGCGCGGGTGTCAGTAGGGGAAGCGATTCTTCTGAAGAGAGAAAAGAAAGACCTGTCTGGAAAAAAAGGGGAAGGAGAAGCAGAGGGAATCATATAGTTTCGAGAGCGTAAGTTATTTATAACTTATTTATGTGGCAAATTTGCTTCTCACATTGACGAGTACACAGATTCTCGTTGCTCGTCCATTTGTTTATATGTCTTTGGTATTAACTTAGTACTTCTACTATACTACTCGCCAAGTTGCCTCGACGATGCATTCGTTCAAGACGTTAGTGTAATGACACGTTTCGTGTTCAAACTTCAGGATTTTAAGTGCAAAGTCTACACTTTCGTTCTCAGTTAATGCTAAGCTTAGTAGTGTAGTGAAGATTTCAAGTTAATTTTATTTGATGAGTCGGTTCCATAGCTATGCCACTACGGCTGAATGTGTTCTATCGTTTTCTGTTGTCAGGTGACGTGTAAGTACTAATTTATTTTTCAAACTAGTCTTTCAAACTTAGCAGGGATACATATGTTGTGTACCTAGTTTTAATTATATTATAAAATCCATGCAGTAACTTAAAAAAGAATCCGATTGTATCATTATCTCCACACAAGCTGCTGGCGCAATTTTATCACTTATTGTAAATTATCATTATTCTTATGTGATTAATAATATTAGATGAGCTATCAAAGTCAATTTTACTTTCATTCGTCCCACTATTAAATAAATTTTGCAAGCCACTTAAGTTGAAAAAATCAAAACTTGATTTATTTTTCCCTTGATATTTTACTTTTCCAGATCTTGGTAAGTAAAAACTACAGCGCCCTTTTATTAGGGTTTTGTACTAAAATACAAAACCCTATTGCAATCACGACCTGTGTCCGTCTGTCCGTCCGTCCGTCCGTCTGTATGTCACAGCACTTTTTCTCCGAAACTATAAAAGCTACAGCCATGCAACTTTGTGGAAAGGTCAGAAGTGGTGACCTCTTGAAAATTCAATGGTGGAAAAAATTTTCAAAGGGGTTTAAGGGGGTCTCCCCATATAGGGAAGTGACCCCCCAAAAAAAAAATTTCACCATTGGTAGTCGAGTAGGGTGTCATTGGAAAGGTCTCAACGAGATCTTTTCAAAGCAGGTCTTGAAATTGCCTTACGAGTACCGAGGGGGGCAGGGGAAGGGGAAATGTACGAACTTTTCGCGTACCCCCCCCTCGCGATTGGACACCTTCCATCCGAAAAATCTGAAAAAAATCACGAATGTAGGCCTTAATGAGTACAACAACATCAAATACATGAGAAGTCGAAATTCACTCAACTTTGTTAGTAATAGTATGATTTATCGATTTTATGTTTTCTTGAATAAAATCTAAGCGGTACCCTTAAACTCAATAAAATTTAGCAAACAGATGACTATTTATAAGATTGACTTTTCCTGAAAGTTTCATAAAGATCGAATAGTATTTAACGAAGTTATAGCGATTTGAATTTTCCTGTAGTACTATGGAACAATATGCCCTGTATTACTATGGAAACATATGACTATGGAGCCATACGCGCTTTTTACCAACTTAGAAACTACAGCTTTGCTAGGATTTGCATGAAAATTTCAGGAATGATAGGTATCATGAAGATGAGTATATACAATTGAAACAAGTCGGAAAGGCAGGAGAGAGCTCCTAGCAAAAGGGCTTTGTAACCATTCTAAGATTCTAAAAAACAGGCCATGAATCGATGATTACAGTACAGAGGAGTGGCCCCTGAAAAAAAATTTCATGAAAGGTGGTCGATATTAGTATCAACTGAAAGTTCTCTATGAGAGCTTTTCAAAACAGTTCTTAAACTGACAGTTTTTGCTTCTGTGGGGGCATAGGTGGGGGGGGGATAGATGGGGAGGGGGGAAATACATGAAAAATGTGTCTCCTCCCTCGTGAATGGACACCCGTGATCTTAAAAAATCTGAAATAATTATCAAGGGAGATATTTGTGGGTATAACTATAACAAATACCTCAGAAGTCAAAATTCTTTCAACTCTGCTAATAATAGTAGGATCCTCAAACATGACATGTTTCTTGATTTTATTCGTTACTGGTTACTGCATTATGTAAGTTGAGTACAAAACCCTTCTGACATGAGCATAGGTCTGTCTACCCAACTTGTTTTATTTGTTTTAGTCACATCGAATCAAGAAATTATCAGGCGCACAAAACTTGAATCGAAAAAGGCAAAAATAAGCTCATAACGAAAAAAGTGCCCAGCAGTTGGCCAAATATCTAAAACTTAAAGAAAAGCTACATTCAAGTCAATCAACAAATGGGCTTTTTCAGACGCAGCGTTAAAAGTGAGCGTTAAACAGGTTATATAGGCAAGAAGAGTGAGAGGCATTGAGGGAACCTGATGGTAAAAACACGCCAACATTTTTTATATAGAACAAGCGTAACGCACATACACAAATGCATTTTGTTGATCATTTAGTGGGGGAAATTTGGTACGAACGCCGGTAATCATTCCGAATTGAACATTCGGTGAAGAAGGTAGTCGTCATGAAACGATTGCCTTTTTTTAATTTGCGTGCAAAAATGGATGCGTGAAGCTACGCGTTATTTAATAAATTTATGAAAGCGGAGGCCATGTTCAATTTCAGGAAACAACACGACGAATATCACGATTACAATAAAGTCAAATTGACTATTGTAAATCCATAGAAAATTAACAGTACGCATAATCTTCATAGAACCACATTATAATTAGTAAGTTTACAACACATCAAGAAAAATATGCTTCTAAAAACGATATTCAAATTTGGAATATATTTTTCAGAAAGCGGAAAAACACGAAGGATTCAAATAAATCCAATAGAAGTTTGAATCGACAAACTAACAATCATAAAATACATTTCTCATTCCAGTTTTTATTACCTCGTGCACAATTCAAGGCTAAAACATCAATTCTCAATCGCTATTCTCTCTGTCTTCGCTCTCATGTTGTCCGCACGATCTTCAACGATCAAATGATCCTTTAGGGATGCATCACACTACGACTATTTAGCCGCACTTCTGTCGCAAGTTACACATGGTTAAATGGAAGCCCGCATACTGCGATTTTCGACAATTTTTTCCAGGTCGGCAGTCGCAGGAATTCGCGATTTTTCCTAAAACCAGTTTAGCAGGTAGTTTCTATGATACTCGCGCAGGCGCACATCATTTGGACATTTGACGCTGACGTGCATGGAAGTTTCTTGCATAGCGCAGAAATGAGTTAGCGCATGTGTTCCTGGCAAAGACATACCTTCAAATGAGCATTTTAGTTCTGCGCATGCCTGAAGTTCCTTCAGAGATCTTGTCGCAGTGTGTTCGTACTTGCGTCTGAAAATCGCAATGTGGCCGAACCCTTAGACACATACATACACTCGCAAGACGTGTATCGTATACAAAAATATGTTGGCTGAACTATGCGACGTGTAAACATAAGGGCGTAAGCGCGAAACCTGTTTGGATATGGGTTTTTACCATTCCCGTGTGAAAAAGCCCAATGATTGCACTATTCAGAATATATCCGGCGTTGAAACATCTGATAATTTTGTTTTATTAGATGTACTAGTAACAGTCATACCAAAGACACCCATAGAAATGCATACAGATATCGGTCAGTGGCCATCATCTTTGTCATTCAAAACAATAGACGTCATCATATTGCAGAGCCCACACAATGGTAAATTGGTAGATAAAGAGTATCCACGAAATGAAAAAGGTTCAACTAGTCATGTCAAACGGCAAAATGTATGACCGGAAATGGTTGATACACTTGCATTCGAATTCTACACCAAAAATTTATTGTTTTTGCTGCTATATATTCAACCGCACTAACGTTTTCAAGCTCGGCAACGCAGGTTTTGACGAATGGTCACATGTATCAATGGTATTGAAGACTCACAAAAATTCAGATGACAACCAGTCAGCTTTATCAATGTGGGTTAAGATTTTAAAAAGATTACCGACTAATTCTGGAATCGACACAGCATTGCAAATGCAATTCGAGAGTGACAAATCCAGATGGTCTTCTGTACTGGGAAAAATAGTAGCAATCACATTTTTTTAGCGAAACACAATCTATCGTTCCACGGCAGTAGTGACAAATTAAATACACCAAAGAATGGCAACTTTCTCGGTTTTGTCCAATTATTAGGGTTTGTCTAATTACACTGGTCTACATCAAAATTGCCTTTTACATGAAAATATACTATATTGATTGTATTTCACTCGCTGAACATAAATATACAAATTAAAATTCATAGTTAGCTTTTATTGTGCATTTATGCCATATAAATATAATAGCGGGTAGTGCGACAGATTTATCACATTAATGATGATAACTCAAAATATTTAGTGGTTACCCGCGAAAATTTTATTATTTCACATTTGTTTGTTGCGTTTAACGCTGACTGTGTTTTGTTTAACAGTTAAAACGTGAAATTGTTACCGTTTTTTTTGACATTTTTAGTGAAAAATCTACAGTTTTTGTTATGTCGCGTAAATGTGTTAATAGTGCAGACAATTTTTGCTACATTTGTGGTAATGTGATCCTTACCAACCAAAGATGCTCAATAACACAACGTTTAGAAACTGCTTACTTCCATTATTTTGGAATTAAAATTACAAACCAAGACAAATCGTGGGTACCACATTTTAGTTGCATAACTTGCTCCACAAATCTGATTAAGTGGCTAAACAAAAAGAAACGTTCATTGCCTTTTGGTGTACCAATGATGTGGAGGGAACCTACCAGTCATACGAATGACTGTTACTTTTGCCTGACTCCACCCATCCAGCACGGTAAATCACGTAAAAAGAAAAGAAGCGTAGCCTCTGTATCGCGACCTGTACCACACGGAATCGATTTACCTGTTCCTCGACCTCCCGAAGGATACCAGCAAGATTCTGAAGAAGCGATTAATTCAATGGAAGTTGACTACAATGAGCCTACAACTTCACAATCGTCACAGTTTGTGGGTGAGAATATTGTTTGTGACGAACCTCATAGAATTTCGCAAGATCAACTCAGCGACCATATACGAGATTTAAATTTACCAAAAGATAAAGCGGATTTACTAGGATCGAGACTTAAGCAATGGAATTTGCTGCAACCGGATGTCAAAATCAGTTTATACAGATATCGTCAGAAGAACTTGATACCCTATTTCAAATCCGAAAACCTGCTTGCATTCTGTAATAACGTAAATGGCTTGATGAACGCTTTGAACATTGAATACCATCCACAGGAATGGTGGCTGTTTATAGACTCCTCAAAATTGAGTTTAAAAGCTGTTCTTCTCCATAATGGTAACACACAACCATCGATTCCGTTATGCCATGCTGTGCATACTAAAGAAACATACAAAAATATGAAATTAATTTTAGATGCTATATCATACTCAGAGCACGAACAGCAGATTTGTGGTGATCTAAAAGTCATAGCCATGGTGTTGGGTTTACAAATGGGCTATACAAAGTACTGTTGTTTTTTGTGCGAGTGGGATAGTCGGGCTAGATCTTTACATGACATAAAAAAAGATTGGAATCCTAGACTAAGCCTGAGTCTTGGAGAAAAGAACGTCAAGCACCTTCCTCTAGTTAATTCCCAAAAAATTCTTCTACCACCTTAACATATCAAATTGGGACTAATGAAAAACTTTGTGAAGGCTCTCAACAAGGATGGATCAGTATTCAAATACCTGCGAAGTAAATTTCCACGTATAAGCGACGCCAAATTTAAAGAAGGGGTATTTATCGGACCTCAATAAGAGAGATTCTAAAGGACCAAAACTTTGATTCAGTTTTACAGGGCTTTGAATAACAAGCATGGGAATCTTTTAGACCAGTCGCTCATGGTTTTTTGGGCAATAAGAGAAATGAAAATTATGTTGAACTTGTGAACAATCTCCTTCAAAAGTATCAACACTTGGGTTGCAATATGTCCCTAAAAATTCATTTTCTTCACTCTCATCTTGATTTTTTCCCTTCCAACTGCGGTGATGTAAGTGACGAACATGGTGAACGATTCCACCAAGATATCTCGACCATGGAAAAGAGATACCAGGGCCGATGGGATGCGTCAATGTTAGCGGACTACTGCTGGAATTTGAAAAGAGATAAGTTCAGAGTCGCATAAGCAAAATGTTTCCCCGCGTTTTTTTAACCCATGTGGCTGCCATAGTCTCAACCTTGTTGTGGGTGTTGCAGCTTAAACCTCAGTCAAATCAGTTTCATTATTTGATATTCTTCAGCGCTTGTTTGTGATTTTTTTAAAACTCAACAAAAAGATGGGAAGTTATAACAAAACAGTTAAAGAGTTTAACATTAAAAAAGGCATGTGACACAAGATGGGAAAGTAGAGTGAACAGCATACATGCGGCGCGGTATCAGTACACCGATGTTAAAAAATGTCTTGGAAGAAGAGTATCTGATCCCGTAATGATTTCGGATTTCACTTACAACCAATTTAGAAAAAATCCAGTTTTTGCTGTCGTTAGTCATTTGGTAGGATATTTTATTCCACGTTAATCTTGCCAGCAAATCCATGCAATCAAAGCACGTAGACTTGTCGGCTGCCAAAACAATGATGCACAAGTGTTTAAAATTTTTGAAAGAATATAGAGAACTGCAGCTAAAGATATAGCTGAAGAAGCTGAAATAGCTCCGGAATTTCGAGAAAAAACTAACACATGACCATCATTGCAATATTTCAGGATCGAAGCTTTCAAGAGAGATTATGTGTTTGAAAAATTTTCTAGCTGTTGATAAAGGTCACCCGAAAGCAGTCCTTCAGATCTTAGCATTAAACAATTGGCAAAATAAGTTCCCTAATATTTGGACAGCTCTGCGGATTTTTTAAATATTCCGGTTACAGTGGCCAAAGGTGAACGGAGTTTTAGCAAGCTGAAGTTGATTAAAACATATCTTAGGTCAACTCTTGCAGAAGGCAAACTTTCTGACCTGGCCTTATTGTCCATTGAAAATGATATAGCTCAGACGTTGTCTTATGTGGAGGTCATAAATGCATTTGCAAATGCAAAAGTTCGTAAGCAGAGATTTACTTGAAATTGCTATCTTGATGATTTGAATAGCTTATTATGTATTATTTTTATAAAAGCTTAACAAGTTAAAAATATTCATGGAATCAAAAAGTTTTGAATAAATACTTGTAATGATTTTAAAGTCTAAAGTCCAAACGAGGAACCGACCTCTCATCGGTTCTAGACGTTAAGTCTGAGACGTGCTAACGAATGGTACCAACCGGTCAACCAATCCGTGCACCGTTATCCATTTTCGCGGTGGCTGCTTGTCGGCCAGCTAGATCGGAGAGGATTTCGGTCGCGGGTCTCCAAATGGATTACGCTCAATCACAATTTTTCAGCTACCATTAAACGCCCGTTTCAAACGTGTCGAAAACACAGCCATACGGAGATGAAACCTATTTTACGTTACTCCGTATTTCTTCATTCATCCAGTCAAAGTACCAAACAAATCTAATTTCTATTTCGCGTTCCCGAATTTTACCGACGCGGTACCGAAAAATATACCACGTTAACGTAAATCCGAAAAAAACTACGCTAAAAAAAACAAACCAACAAAGGTACCAACCTCAGCGGATATTCTCAAACCCTACCCTTGCGACGGCATACTTACCATGCACTCTATTTCCCGCTGGAAAGAAAGAACCACTGGAAAGGAAAGTCGTTGTTAGCTTAGTAATTCATAATATTTTGTTTATTTTTTTTTAAGTAAATTATAAATTAACATCATTAACTCTCACTTATGTATATAGAAATTTTTCGTTCTTATCAAATAACGATCTGTTCGATAATTTTAAAATTTGATTTTATGTATCTCTCACATATTTTAAACTATTTTTGTACTAAATGTCCTTTTCCTGCGAGAAGCCAATGAAATGAACAAAGAGCTATTTGTTAATTTTATCCATATACTTTACATTTTCTATAATATTGTATTGGTTCTGATCACTTCATTTATTACGTAATGGAATGAACGCCAAGAAATTCTTTTATTACGTGAATCCCTTAAAAGTAATTTTTAGTGAAGTTTTATAATGAAAGCTGCAGTACAAATATTTAAATTCTAATAATTTCATACAAGTTTACCATAAACTCACTAACGAAGTTATTATATGTCACGATCATTTCCATTTGTTGGATTTATAGTGGTCGATATATTTAACACCAAACTTAACATTTATCTCTAAAGGAGAATGACCGAGTATAGGATCGAATTCACAATAATTTTCTATAACTTTGAGAAATTATAAAACGATGTAAAACGTCACTCAAGAACTTAATTAGTATTATGAATAAGAAATCTGATTATCTATCTTCTGCTAATGGTTTGCGTACGCCCAACTATTAAATAACCATATTCAATTGATAATGACTTAAAAATGGTAGGCTGACAGTTATTACTAAATCATATTCCAAAAAGATTGAGAAATTTTATTTTATTCCCTTTTCGTACTAGTTAACTTAAAATAGCAAGTGCTAAATCGAACCAAATAAAGATTGCCGTTATATTGAGGTACTCATGCATAGAATGAAACAGTCCAAGGAATCGTGAGTTATAGCTCAACATCCAGAATCCCTTTTGAAATTTTGTCAAAGTCATTGTTTCTTAGACAACCTAATTATTGTTCAACGTTCGAATCAAACTTTAAAATGCTAATTTTTATTTTCTTCCTACAATATCAAAAATACTGACCTAAGGTTAAAGGTTTGAAGGAAGAACACAGCTTTCAAATAACCCTTCCATAGTTTTAAATCTCACCAAGGAACTCCGCAGGACTTCTTAAGCATACATTTTTTTAAGTGCAGCATTTTTACAGTGTATTTACAGTCTTTGTATAAGCCCAGTCACGTTTTCGCTTAAGAGGTAAAACATAAGGGGTGTATTAAAAATACTGAAATACTTTCAATTAGCATCAACTTCGGAAATTCTAAAATGAAGTCTATATATGCAAAGGTTTAACTGACTTAATCTTCTAGCTTTTGTAAAGTATGCCTATCAGTACTAAATTTTTTCTAGATGCTTCCATAAATAATCTGTTATTGTTTTTAAATAAAAATGTAAAAAAATCCTATACTGGACATTTTATATCAACATATTTTATATTAAAGTTTAAAACAGTTTAAAAGGGAAGATATTTAAAATGACTCGGCATCGTTTTAATGAGGGTAATTTTTCTTTTCATAAATAAGCAATTCAAGGTATAGCTATACATAATTGGTAAACTTCGTATGGTAAAAAGTTAAATAGACAGGAGCTTTATCAAACGGTTATAGTTGCTAAGCACATCATCATATAAGCGCTTGGCAAATGTATTTGCTGTCGAGCAATTTCTTTAAGTTTATTCCGCAACATGCAGTTACTGTTTTTAACTTGCATAACAAATTGTTTTGACTTAATGCTATTTCTGGTTTTCTGATCCTAAACTTTCCGTATTCATTTGTCATCATATAACGTTTTGTATTGCGTATAACGTTTGAGTGCTACTCACTGCGACGATGATTATTTGCCGTATCGTGTAGAGCGAACGTTGTACCAAGCATTGTGTTGATGAAAAATGTTGTTTGAGACAACCTTAGCAATTTTTCCCACTTGAACTTCATTTGAGATATTTTGAATTGATAGAATTCAAGGCAGCAGTAAGGTAGTTTATACTTGGTGACCCACTATCCCATCGCTCCATGACACTTAAATCAGCGGTGGGTCATCATTATCAATTCCCATCATGACATCCTCATAGAAGGGACGATTTCGTCGCGTGAGCGCATCACGAGCGCGTCGGATTAAATTCATACGTGTCACTGCGTACACGATGCCAAGAACAGTAAAAACAAATAAAACTGGGATCAAAATTCCGCCGACTAAATGATGCGCGCCTGGAGGTTCGTGTTGCGAAATACCGGGGGCGATCTTGCTGGTCGTCGAGGATGACGATGATGAAGATGTGGCAGATGGCGATGATCCCATTGTCGATCCCTATTGATTATAAACTATATTCAATGCAACTATATCTAAGTTAATTTTCCAACGTACTTGTTAGGGTTTTGTACTAAAATACAAAACCCTATTGCAATCACGACCTGTGTCCGTCTGTCCGTCTGTCCGTCCGTCCGTCCGTCCGTCCGTCCGTCCATCCGTCTGTATGTCACAGCACTTTTTCTCCGAAACTATAGAGGCTACAGCCATGAAACTTTGTGGAAAGGTCAGAAGTGGTGACCTCTTGAAAGTTCATGGGTGAAAAAATTTTTCGAAGGGGTTTAAGGGGGGTCTCCCCATATAGGGAGGTGACCCCTCAAAAAAAATTTTCATCAATGGTAGTCGAGTAGGGTGTCATTGGAAAGGTCTCAATGAGATCTTTTGAAAACAGGTCTTAAAGTTGCCTTATGAGTTCCGAGGGGGGCAGGGGAAGGGGAAATGTACGAACTTTTCGCGTACCCCCCCCCTCGCGATTGGACACCTTCCATCCGAAAAACCTGAAAAAAATCATGAATGTAGGCCTTAATGAGTACAGCAACAACAAATACATGAGAAGTCGGAATTCACTCAACTTTGTTAGTAATAGTATGATTTATCGATTTTATGTTTTCTTGAATAAAATCTAAATGGTACCCTTAAATTCAATAAAATTTAGCAAACAGATGACTATTTATAGGATTGATCTTTTCTGAAAGTTTCATAAAGATCAATCAGTATTTAACGAAGTTATAGCGATTTGAATTTTCCTGTATTACTATGGAACAATGTGCCCTGTATTACTATGGAAACATATGGCTATGGAGCCATATGCGCTTTTTACCGACTTAGACACTACAGCTTTGCTAGGATTTGCATGAAAGTTTCAGGAATGATAGATATCATGAGGATGACTACATACAATTGAAACAAGTCGAAGAGGCAGGAGAGAGCTCCTAGCAAAAGGGCTTTGTAGCCATTCTAGGATTCGAAAAAATAGGCCATGAATCGATGCTTACAGTACAGAGGAGTGGCCCCTGAAAAAAATTCCATGAAAGGTAGCCGATATGAGTATCAAATGAAAGTTCTCTATGAGAGCTTTTCAAAACAGTTCTTAAACTGACAGTTTTCGCTTCAGTGGGGGCACAGAGGGGGGGAAATACATGAAAAATGTGTTTTCTCCCTCGCGAATGGACACCCGTGATCTAAAAAAATCTGAAAAAATTATCAAGCGAGATATTTATGGGTATAATTTTAACAAATACCTCAGAATTAAAAAAATCTTTCAACTGAGTTAATAATAGTATGATCCTCGAACATGACGTGTTTATTGATTTTATTCGTTGCTGGTTACGGCATTTTGTAAGTTGAGTACAAAACCCTTCTGACATGAGCATAGGTCTGTCTACCCAACTTGTTTTTTTATATGATGTCACGATCCTTAGAGTGCCCCTTAGATACGCCACAATTCCAATAGGTACACACACTTCCAAAAAAAAATGAACAGGAATCAACTTCCGAGCGCGACTTACCGTGTCAGAGCGGCAGTTCTTGAGTGACGACCACTACTCCCACACTCTGCTACCATGTGGTGGTCACTTGACGTTTGACATCCAACGACAAAATTAACGTGGGATGTGCAAACGTCACGACCAACATGAGTTGACAAGCCACATGGCAGCAAGGTGTATTGATATTGGTCGTCGCGTCGTCGAATGGTTCATTACATACTGTTCTAATAGAGAATAAAATAATACAAATGTATGATTTCAACATGAAAGTAATTTTTACGATAAATATGTAGTACGCTTTAAGCTCTACAGTTTTTGCTCATCATTTTAAATTACTTTTCATTTATCTACTATTGTGAGCAGTGCAATAAGGTATGGCTGTTTTAGTTAAATCAGCAAATTAGAAATTAGACAATGACGAAATCTTCTATGCTTGCAGGTAAAACGTATGTATAAATGAATAAATATATATATATATATATATATATATATATATATATATATTTATATATATATATATATATATATATATATATATATATATATATATATAAATATATATATATATATATATATATATATATATATATATATATATATATATATATATTGTCGCGTGTTATTGTTCACGGCCAATAATTTTAATGACGCAATGTCTTTTAAATTAAATCAAAAGAGTTTATTTAATTACTTAAAAGTGCACAATCACTTATTTAACTATTTCACAATTTTAATTTTCACTATTAAAAGTCTAACTTCCACTTGTCCATAAATTTCTATTGCAATTGTCTTCTAAAATCACTTCACAATCAACGAAAATCACTTTTCTATTACTCGAACAATATCGCTTTTGTATTCGCTTCACACTATCGCAGTTTTTACTATCGCGTTTCTAATGAATCCCCCCATTCATTCAGCTCGCCTTGATATAGAGTCTCTAGTCACTCAACCCAGTTCTCGTACATTGGCGAATTAGCGGGAACATTCGAGCAGCGTAATGAATGGAGCGGTGACTCACTTTCAGATGTTGATGCTTGTTGGGTTTTCAAGTACGTTCGTTTTGTTGATCATGATTAATGGGTTTTCGAGTACGTTCGTTTCGTTGAGCAGTGACTCACTTTCAGATGTTGATGCTTGGTGGGTTTTCGAGTACGTTCTTTTTGTTGATCATGATCTTCTTAACGATTGTGAAAGTAATTGCGACAGTAACTCACAAACTTATTCGTGCATGTAACAATATATATATATATATATATATATATATATATATATATATATATATATATTGTAGTATTAGGTTTTAGTGTGTATTACTAGCTTTAAGACAATGAATTCAAATAGCTCTAAGTTCCTAGCGACCTTTTATAAAGTGTATGAATATATGTATGTATGTGTGCCTAAATGAATAAAGAGCACTCGTTGTTAGCATTCAGAACGAACGGACATGTTTTAATTCTACGCTCTACTTGCCGCTAAGGTTTACCACTAAAGTTTCAGAAGTGGGATAATGATATATAGAAAATATCAAAGTTAATCCACGTGTCTACGATTGACTCGAGTGCCGATGAGCTCAAAACGTGCGTTACGGAGTGCGCTTAGCGAACGCGGTCTTTCAACGTCAGGAAAAACGTAGACTCTTCGAAAACGTTTAGAAAAGTCTGAACTTGAAAATTATTTGCATGTGACGCCGAAGAGTTCACGAATTAGAAATTCGTCATATGTCAAAGCACAAGCGAACATAGAAATCGAAGCAATGCCAACAGCGACGCCATCACGTTCTCTAAAAATGGCAACGAAAGAAGAAAAAGCCGCACCACGCAACCAAATGACTTCAAATCTTAACGCGCATTTTATGACGCCGCGTGATTTAGCCGAGGTATTACCTTGTTTCGATCCAGATGATATGTATGGATTATCAAGCGATAAGTGGATTCAACGTGTAGATGCAATCCAATCATTGTACGGGATTGACGACCGCTTGCTGCTATTCGCAATCTCATCCAAGTTGCGAGGCAACGCGCGAATTTGGTTAGAAAGTCAACAATTGTACGAAACATGGGAAACTTTTCAATCCGCATTATTAGAATACTTCCCAGTTAAATATAATAATGGTGACATTCATCACGAACTGTGGAAAAGCCTAAGAAGGAAAGATCAAAGTGGTGAACAATTCTTTCATATGATGTGCGCACTTGCCGCGAAAGGTGATGTGGATGAAGTAGCGCTGATCAAGTACATCACACGTGGAATGAACGACGAAAAGTTTTTGACATCACTATTGACAACTCCAGTGCAAACAAAGAAGGAGCTGCTGGATAAGATTCGGTGGTACGACTCTATGAAAGTAGACGCTCAAACAAAGCCTGAAGGAAGATCACGAGACGAAGATTGAAAGTCAAACATACGGTGTTTTAATTGTAACCAGCCCGGACACATTTCAATTAACTGTCCCCGAGACCAAAGGCGTCCACGATGTTCAACGTGCCGTAAAACTTCTCATCCTAGTGACAGATGTCCTGAACAACGTTCAACAAATAACATGAATGTGCATGTTACGGAAAATAAATTTGTAGTAAAAATTCACTTTAAACTTGATGTACCGCAAGCTATTCATTCCAAAGCATTATTTGACACGGGCAGCGCGGTTAATTTGTTAAAACTATCGAAAGTCCCTTGCGAAATCAATAAAAATGACATACCTACAGGTGTTTGTGGAGTGAATGGTTCGCGAGTTGAAATATTAGGAAGCGTTGATATATTAACAGAAATATGTGGAATTGTAACTAAAGTTTTCTATTTTGTAGTGCCTGATGGTACGATGACCTTCGACGCTATTCTGGGGAGACCGTTCATCCAGCGAGAGGATTTAGATATAGACCTAAATGGAAGCAGGCCGCTAGTCAAGGTAATTGAAAACGAAATTTTAAAGATCGAGTGCGATCGCTACACGGAACCGGAAGGTCAATGTTTGGAAACGGAGAATACTAATCTTGATCTTTGCTCAAAACGTAGGTTAAACGAACTCTATTCTAAATACCTTAACAAGCCGCGTAATATTAACCCAAAAATAGATTACGAAATGAATATTAATCTTTCCGAATATAAAGAAATTCATTTTTCACCGAAACGTTTATCATTCGCGGAAAAAAAGGAGGTTGAAGAAATAATAGCCGATTTATTGAATAAGGGTGTTATTAAAGAAAGTTGTTCGCCTTTTGCAAGTCGTATTGTCTTAGTTAAAAAGAAAAGCGGCAAAACGCGACTATGTGTCGATTACCGCGAACTTAACAAAATAACTGTTAAAGACCGATATCCACTTCCGTTGATTGAAGACATTCTCGACAAATTGAGAAATAAAAACTACTTCTCAAAGATAGATTTTAAAGATGGTTTCTTCCATGTAAAAATGGAACCACATTCTTCAAAGTATACAGCGTTCATTACCCATAATGGGCATTACGAATTTAAAAGAATGCCTTTTGGACTTGCTAATGCGCCAGCCGTTTTTTCTCGTTTTATAAACAAAGTTTTCCAGTCTCTTGTATCCCGTGGTGATATCATCGTTTACATGGACGATGTACTGATTGCTACCGAGTCTTTAGAAGAACACTTTCAATCGTTATCCGATGTATTCCGTGTTATGACTGAGAATCTTTTAGAACTTCAAATTAAAAAGTGCGAATTTTTTAGGACTAAAATTGAGTTTTTAGGATATAATATTGATGCAAATGGCATATCCCCAAGTGATACGCACATTCAGGCGATAAGAGACTATCCGATTCCAAAGAACCTAAGGTCTCTTCAAAGATTTTTAGGGTTGGCAAGCTATTTTCGAAAATTCGTGGAATCATTCGCGATTAAGGCTAAGCCATTATACGATGTATTGAAAAGCGATATTTTCCAATTCACGAAAACAGAACTCGACTCATTTGAGGTTTTGAAGGATTGCTTGGTATCGAATCCAGTTTTGGCAATTTATAACCCAACGTCTCGTACTGAGTTGCATACGGATGCAAGTAAGGATGGTTTTGGTGCCATCTTATTGCAAGAGCAGCCCGATGGAAAACTACACCCCATCTTTTTCTTTAGTAAACGTACTAATGCAGCTGAACAACGTCAGCATTCATATGTTTTGGAGACGCTCGCCATTGTGTACGCTCTAGAACGTTTTCGAGTATATTTGCATGGCATTCAATTCACTATTGTAACGGACTGCAATGCATTAAAATTGACATTAGACAAAAAGGACATCAGTCCTAAAATTAGCAGATGGGTACTTTTATTCCAAAATTATGATTTTAATGTAGTCCACCGCTCTTCCGGCCTCATGCAGCATGTGGATGCCCTAAGCCGTGTATATAGTCCTTTGGCCGAGCTCGATTGTAACTTGGTTGAGGATCATTCATTTGTTCAAGCGTTGAAGATTCACCAGTCAGCCGATGAGGGAATCTCTGAAATAAAACGCAATTTGACAAATAATGAAAATTCAACGTACACTTTGCAAGACGGTTTATTATTTCGGAAAAGTGGACGACGATTGTTATTTTACGTTCCTTCAGATTTTATTGAGCCTGTCATACGAACATGTCACGATGACCTAGGACATGTTGGCATAAACAAAGCAATTGAGGTTTTGAAACGTACGTACTACTTTCCCGGAATGAACGAGAAAGTGGCGAAACATATCAAAAACTGTTTGAAATGTATTGTGTATTCTGGAAAACACGGAAAACCAGAAGGTTTCATGCACAATATCGATAAAGGAAATTTACCTTTTGACACTATTCACATTGATCATTTTGGTCCACTAGAGCCTACAAAAAGTAAAAACAGATACATCCTTCTAATAACTGATGCGTTCACACGTTTTACTCGAATGTTACCTACGAAAACCACTAATACGGCTGAGGTTATCAAACACCTACGTTATTATTTTCAAATATATAGCAGACCCAGAAGATTGATATCAGATAGAGGAACGTGTACAACCTCCCATGCTTTTGCTGAGTTTATTAACGAAAACAATATTGAGCATGTTCTCAATGCGACAGCAAGCCCCCAATCAAACGGCCAAGTTGAACGACTTAATAGAACCGTACGACCTATGATGGCGAAATTGGTAGGAGAAAATCACCCATGGGATAAAATACTACCCGATTGTGAATTCGTTTTTAACAATACGATTAACCGCAGTATTAATGAAACGCCCAGCAAAATGCTCTTTGGTGTTAATCAGAGAGGCAAATTCATTGACGGTTTACGCGAATTTTTACAAAATCTCGATAATGATCACCATGATTTAAATGAAATCCGTAATAATGCAGTTAAAATAAATAAAGAAACGCAAGAGAAGAATAAGACAGCTTATGATTCTAAACGCCGCGCCGCGAAAATATATAATGAGGGAGATTACGTTATGATCGAAAACAGAATTACTGAGACCGGAATTAATCGTAAACTTCTTCCTAAATACAAAGGACCGTATTTAGTAAACCGCAGGCTTGACAGAGATAGATATGTCATAACCGATGTTCCAGGATTCAGATTAACACAAAAACCTTTCGAGTCCGTGTTCGACCATTCGAAAATCAAACCCTGGATGACGTTCCCTTCTGGATAGCCACTCGAGGTCGAGTGTGATGTCAGGATGGACGAGCTGTAGTATTAGGTTTTAGTGTATATTACTAGCTTTAAGACAATGAATTCAAATAGCTCTAAGTTCCTAGCGACCTTTTATAAAGTGTATGAATATATGTATGTATGTGTGCCTAAATGAATAAAGAGCACTCGTTGTTAGCATTCAGAACGAACGGACATGTTTTAATTCTACGCTCTACTTGCCGCGAAAGGTTTACCACTAAAATATATATATATATATATATATATATATATATATATATATATATATATATATATATATATATATATATATATATATATATATATATATATATATGTATATATATATATGTATATATATATATATATATATATATATATATATATATATGTATATGTATATATATATATATATATATATATATATATATATATATATATATATATATATATATATATATATATATATACAACAGAGGCAGGCGGCAAACTTTGATAACGCTCCATCCTGAAATTTTCCTCGGGTCGGCACTGGGGGAGACCGCTCTTAAGAACTTTCGAACATGTTTTTGAAACCCAAACTTTCATGAGGCAATCACTTCTGATCCGCCTACCACGTTTGGTGTTCGTAGCTGCTATACTTGCGAAGAAAAAATACTGTGACACACAGACGGACGGACGGACTAACAGGTCGCATTAGAATACGGTTTTGTATGATAGTACTAAACTCTAAAACTCACGGTTTCAGAAAACAGCATTATGTTATATTCAGAGTTCAACTAGAATTGAAATAAAAATAAAGCATTTACCAATGTATTGTGTTGAGCATTTGGGGATTTACTGATTTCAAGTGTCACTCGCGTATTTTATGAAAAAGGATTAAGCTTAGCGCGTTAAAAACATCAGCAACGACCAATAAATTAGTAGAAATGTGTAATATCGTGATACAATTTAGATAAGCTAATTCGTTTGCTGAGCTGGCCAAAGCAGAATAGTCAGTCGTTTACTCATTGTCGATCGAAGCTCAAACGCGGTGATATCACAAGCCAGTCCAGTGAAATTTATATACATATAATTAAAATAATTTTTAACATAATGAAACAATTTCTTGCTAGTTTGGTTTTGGCGCTATTCGGTGAGTACTTAACATATAACTAAATTTCATGGAAATATGGATGCGGTAACAATTGATGCAGAAATTAAGTATCTATCAAATGTTCAACGAGACATGTGAATAGTATGTAATTAATTCTCTTTATTCTTTCGTTTGGTTCTAGTGGCTATTGCCTATGCGCGCGATTTGTCGGGATGTGCAGTGCGATGTAACACTTATCTACTTGAACCCGTGTGTGCCTACAACGGAAAGGAATACAAGATGTTCCAAAATAGTTGCCTCATGTTAACGCAAAATTGTGGTGTCGAAAGTCGTACGTAAATATTTTTAGAATCTGTCGATAATAACGTGTTTACTCATTTGTTGTATCTGGAACAACAAAAGATTATTACTAATCCATGATTTACTAACGTTGATAAATAACGTGGCCTAGAAGCATTTATTGTATGAGCTAAGTTATCATGATGTAATTAACTGTGAAAGTCTGAGCCATTGATCCGATGTAATCAATGTCTATTATCTCATCTGATTCAGGGTAGACCCCTTTAAAACTCTGAATATTTTTACTGCAAAACATTCAATATGTCGCCACTTTTGGCCTGTACTGTAGCTTATAAGGTTTCCGATAAAAACTGCTGTGGCACACAGAAATACGGGCGGATGGACAGATGAACACAGGTTTTGATTCCAAGAGGGTTTTATATTTTAGTATAAAACTCTGATAAAATGTCCCGAGTATATACGGTGACTCAAAGTTATAATGGAACACCATGGATATATAATTTTAAACCCTTATAACAAATTAATTAAAAATCTGTTACTAACATTGTTTTTTATTTTAAATAGCATATACATTTATTATCAACAAAAAAACTTTAACAACACACACATTGAAAACAAAAGTAATTGCATTACATAGCAAAACATAGTACTTAAGCCACAAAGTTATAATGGAACACAATATGAATTCATAAAAAATTTAAGGTAAGCAAAAAAAATTAATTGAGTTTTAATATTTAGTTGGAAGCCCTCTTTGTTGTATGACGGGTTTCATGCGATTTGGCATCGACTCCATCAATTTTTGACAGAAAGATGCCGGAACTTTGTTCCATTCTTCTTTTAAGGCTGCTATCAACTGTATTTTATATTTTATGTGATGATTTAATTTTGTCTACGAGTAACTCTACACATGCTCGATGGCATTGAAATCAGGGGACTGTGGTGGGGTTTGAGGCACATGAGGGCAATGGTACAGCAACCAACTGCGCACACCATAAGCTTCGTGCCTGATAAAAACTGAAATCTTCTATTCCAAGTTTCCAAGCGCTTCGCTTTTACATTTGCTTTTAAGAGAATCAAGTAACATATTTTGTCCATATTTTCCTCGATTATATGCAAATTACCCGGTTCAGCAGCGGATTTTGTACCCCACACCATTATGGAACCTAAACCGTGCTTAATTGTTGAACGACATTTGGCCTTTTTGAGCTCTTCATTATCTTACCGCCAGGCATATGATTGCCTATCTTATTGTAGTCCTGTTTCTTCAGCAGGTAATGATACAAGACTAGTGAAAATATATATAGAATAGTTTATTATCCTTTGATATCACAACATAAGCTCCGTGATCTTAGAATTGACTCTACGACTCCTCGATGACAAGTGACAAGTCTTCTTCGGCCACGACCGGTGTTGCCATCCCAACATCTTTCCCCGTTAAGATGGAATGTCCGATGCACAAGTCGCATCATGTCATAATCCTTATAGCGTTGTGGTAGTACTCCTGCATTGGTTCGTTGAGCTCGACGCGGTTGCGGACCCTTAGCACATTTGTCTCCTTACACCACTGCTTGGTCCACTGGTTGCTTGTTGGCAGACTTTTCAGGTTTTGACTTCGGTTGGAACCCAGTCACCACTTGTCTAAGGGTTTGTGGCACAGGGATATCAAGACCATGAAGTAGAATATTTCTTCCCTTATCGAGGAAAGTAAAAAGCTTTTTGATTTGGTTTGCATGGATGTTGACTTCGCGATCACCCGACAGACCCTTCGTAAGCGCCAAGGAATTGACTGCACCGTGCCTTTTCACAATAGTTGCTGGTGACCATTTCTATTTGTGGGCGGTGTACGTTCTAATAAAGACTTCATCGCCGACATCGAATTCTCTCCATTTGGCTCCTTGGTGCTGGTTAAATTACTGCTCCATATTCCTGTTGCGCTTGCAAGAACGGTCATGCTCTGGTTTCAATAAATCCATCTTAGTCTTCATAGTACGACCGGTCATGAACTGGGAGGGTAACTTCATTCCAACAGCCGGCGATGATGAGTAACGATAGCATAGTAAGAACTTGCGCAAAATCTGATCGGCATTCCCTTCTCCCGCCAGTTTCTTTAATCCAGTTTTCAGCAAGTTGACAAATTTCCCAGCTTAATCGTTTGATTAGGGAGGAAAAGGTGCCATTCTGATATGATTGATACCGTTTTCGCTGCAGAAATTCTCAAACTCCTCTGAAATCAGCTCCGGACCGTTGTCAGAAACCAATGTATCGCAAAGTCCTTGCCACAAAAAGGCATCCTCCAATCATTCGATTGTCTTTGATGTCCATGTGGATTGCATTTCTCTGGCCAGTTGCTGAACGCATCAATAATAAACTATTAAATTATGTTGGATGCTTCAACGAACTAGCTAACCAAAAATATAAAAAAATTATTATTTCCTTTTTTTATTCGTTGTAACTATTTATTTGCCCATACGCCGACGTTTCGAAGCACACACTTGCTTCTTCATCAGTGGTACAATAACTAAACTTACATTTTGCTTAAAGCTACTTATATACCTACTACTTTTACAATTTTACCCCTTACCCTAATTACTTCCTTAATTGGTTATTACGGCTAATTACTCTCATAAGGGGTGAGAAATTATTACCTAGATCGGTGTTTTATAGTATCTCCTGTGGTTGTCTTGCTATCACCAGGCTTTCGTAGGCGTCCAATTTGTATGCCGATTTGAGTTCATTGATTAACTCAAGATTCTCGTTGCTCATGCTGTGCTTCTGCTCTACAATATGTCTTGCTACCGATGATTTAATTGTACTGCTGCTTTTCTTGTGCCTGACTGCCGCTTCCGCCTCCTTAATATGCTCTTTAAATCTTGTTTTGATTAATCGCTTTGTCTGGCCGATATAAACGTGTGAGCACTGAGTACAGCTTGCCCGGTAAATTCCGCTGACTTCCTCTTTGGTTTTCTTGTCCTTAGCTGATCCTAACATCGTCTTCAGTTGATGGTTTCTGCTGTGTGTGACAACCTGAATATCATGCGCTTTAAATAATTTCTTAACTTTTTCCGTTAAGCTAGAGTATGGTACCGAGATTCTACGGATTTGTTCAAGCTGTTCATTTTGTGTGTACAACGTTGTTAGTTCGTCCTGCCTTTGCCGCTTCATTTTTTTGCGAATTAATTGATCCACTATTACGGCTGGGAATCCATTTATTTTTGCTGTCTTAACAATGTAGTCACGTTCTTTTTTGAACTCTTCACTACTCAACGGTATTTTTATCAACCTATTACCATCGAATGATAGGCTGCCATTCTATGCTGATATGCGTGGTTAGAATCACTGGTGATCGTGCGCTGCGTGCTTGAAGGTTTCCTGTAGATGCCAAATTCTAGGTGTTGATTATTGCGAATGATTTTGAGGTCCAGGAAATTCAATACGTTGTTTCCCTCCTCTTCCATGGTAAAACGTATGTTTTGGTGAATGTTGTTGATTTTCTCCAACGTTACTTTAGCTTCGTCCTTTTTCACCACGGCCAAGACATCGTCAACGTATCGCCACCATATTCGAGGCGTTATTTGGAGATTGTCCATTTTTTCCTCAAATTTGGCCATGAATACTTCAGCTATTAACGGAGAAAGGGGGTTTCCCATCGCAGTCCCGTCTTTTGTTTTAAAAAACTTACCTCTGAAGGTAAAGTAATTCTCTCTCATACATAATGCTGCTAATTTTATATATTGCCTAGTTGTTTTTTTGGATACATAATCTGCATTGCCATCTTGTAACCAATCTTCGAAAAAACATAGTGCCTCTTTGACAGGGATACTTGGAAATAGTGCCTTGACATCAAAGGAAACCAACATCTCGTCTTCTATGATGTGTAGACCTTTGATTTTTTCTAATAAATCATGTGTATTATGTACTAATCGCCTACTCAGTTCCTTACCAATGTTGCCGATTTCAGCAACCAACCATTTCGCAATGTTATACGTTGGGGAATTCGTGTCCGCTATAATTTCCCTCATCTCGTTTCCATTTTTGTGGATTTTAGGTTGGCATCTAATACGTGGCAGCGAGGGATTAGGCATCTTCAACTGGTTGATATTCTGAAACGTTGAGCTAGCTTCCTTCAGCGCTTTTTCCACCCGTTTAATTGAATCTGGTAGTGGGTCTTTGCGAATTTCAACGAAGTTTTCTGTTGCCAGTTTCTCCATAACGCAGTTGTCAACTGACCTTTTGATCAGCCTACCGATATTGTCATCAATAGAAGGCCAGTAAACTTTGCTTCGTGCCAACAGTTTCATCTGAGTGGCGCCTAGGTGGCCTTGATGTGGCTCCTTCAATATTGTCCCCTGATAACCAGCTAGCACAACGATGCGATGTCCATAAAAGATGCACCCTTAAATGCTAGTGAGTTATTCTCCTCGGGCAAAAAATTTCGCAACGTCTGCGTTATCGATCTGCTTTGAAGTTCGTGGCCACCCATTTTCGATATAATCTACAACCTCCATCATTGTTTGGCATCTACTGGTTTCTTGTTTGAGAGATTCAAATTTTATGGGCAGCATTCATGCTGTGTTGATAGCCGAAAGCAACATCTTCGTTAGACTTCTCTTATTTTGCTATGAGCCGCAAGATGAAGTCTGCATATGCAAAACTTTCCGTATTAATGTACTTGATTTGGAAATTGTAAGCAGGCGTCATTAGTGCGTACCTTTATAGAAGGCTGGCTGTGTAGACAGGTATACCTTTCTTTGCACCGAAAATCGCCAAAAACTGCTGATGATCAGTCTTAAGCTCGAACTTGCGACCGTAGATATAACAATGAAACTTGAATAATGCAAATATCAACGCCAAGGCTTCCCGATGAACTTGTGGGTAGCTCTTCTCGGCGCTTGTGATTGTTTGCGCCGTATGCATTATCGGCCGCTTAGTCCTATCCGGTATCTCATGCATAAGAACCGCACCCAAGCCGTTAGTCGACGTGTCTGCAGCCACGATAATTTTCTTCTTTGGGTCATACTGGGTTATACAAGATCCGAGGTAAGTATATTCTTGAGCCTCTCGAACATCTCTTGGTGTAATTGTTTCCTCTCAAACTTCACATCCTTATGCAACAACTCGTCCAGCGGTCCACGAAGATCTCTCAGCTAATGAATGAATTTACCGTACCATGTAGTGGCCCCAAGAAAAGCTTGCAATTGTTGAATGTCTTTCGGTGCCGGCATTTTGCTTAGAACATTGAGCTTCTCTAGACTCGGTCTCAAACCGTTTTCGTTGATTACCTGCCCCAGGAATTCCAATTTCTTTTGACCAAATAAGCACTTCTCGATTTTGAGGTGAAACCCATAGCTTGGATACGTCTCAATACTTCAAATAGATTTTCACGATGGTCGGCCTCATCAGCCCCTCCCACGATAAAATTTGTCAATGAATGCGAATGCACCTTTTGCTCTGCACATCATTGTGTCGACAAGTTGCTGGAAAACGCCTGAAGTGGTTTTAATACCAGATTGAAGGCGATTTACCTGGAAGAGATCACAGTGTGTGTTGATAGTCATCATTTTCTTCGCTTCATCGTCGAGTTCCTACTGCAGAAATGCATCCGAAAGGTTAATTTTACTAAACGCCTGATATTGGGACAGTTTTGAGAAGATATCTTCGGATGTTGGCAGTGGGTGCTGGTTTGGTTCAAGCGAGAAATTCAAACCCGTCGACTAAACGGCGCAAATTCTTACCCTGCCATCCTTCTTTTTAATGGCAACGATTTGTGCTGCATACTCTGAATAATCAACAGGGCTAATCACACCCAACAGTTGCAACCGCTTAAGTACGTCGCTATTGGCGCTGCAGCAGCAAATGGGACTGGCCGCTTATTTCAAATAACTAGTTTGGCACCTTCCTTTAGCGTGAGTGACGCTTTTATTTAATTGCATCGCCTCAAGGCATTGTTGAAAAGAAACGAAAATTCCTCTTTCAGCTAATCGTTTAGCTACAATGCCTTCACTTGCCCAATTGTGCTGCAAAGTTAGTTTATCAATAGGCACGTTCCAGAAGTCAAGTGCTTCCAAGCACATTCTAATTAAATGCCGAGACGTAGCAGATGCCGCTGCTCTCTACCGTGCAATTTTAATCGTGTATTGAACTTGCCTAGCATTTTCACTGGATCTCCCGATCCGCTCACGGCTTGCTCATACCATACGGCTAATTTCCGTAATCCTAAGAGACAATCGTTCAATCGAAACCAGAATCAAGTTATAATTTCAGCTTTATCTTGTCAATCAGGGGCTCAACAAACTTGCGCGTCGAAGTAGCCATCGATTTAACTTTGAGGCCCTCGCGTTCGTTGAAATCTGGAAAGCGGCGGGGACGTCGTGCCGATGCTGATGTACAGCATCCTTTTTTGTGTCCGACTCTTCTCCAGTCGGGGCAATCTTTCTCTTGGAAAGGACAGTCTCTGTGGAAATTGATATCGCAACACTTGCGGCACGAAAATTTTGCTTTTACAACATCGGTGTACTTCTTCTTGCTAATTTTTCTGGTCGTAGCTTGTTTGCGTTTGCCTTCAGTTTCCCATGAACTATCAATATTCCACTCTTAGATATGCTCTTCGGGCACAAAACTATGGACTTTTCAGGTTTTAAGTCACTCAGCCAGTTTGCAAGGTTGACACAATCGTGGAGTTTAAGCCTGACACAAGCATTTGAATCTACGCCAGCACATTCTCTCGCCATCTCCTGCTGCTCTAGTAGTGTCAATAATTTCTCCAAGACCAATGAGTCTTGTGTTTTATTCAATCCCTGCACGAACATAAGAACCATGAAATCGTCAGGACTGCACTTTGCGATGTTGATTTTATCACACCTTACGTTGACTTGTGCAGCATATTCTGAAAAACTTTCATTTACATCTTTCTCAGTCTTCAGACATTTGTTTCTAAGCGAAAATTGTGACTCCAGACGACCGAAAATCCGCTTAAGTTCCTCGACAGCGTCATCGGAGGGGATCGTTGCCTTCGTTTGTGGGAGAGTAGTGTTTGCGAGCCTCTGATAATCTGATGTTGATAATTTCTCTGTAAGTAGGTCAACTCTTGCTGAGTTTGTCATTTTGGTAATTGCCGTCACAAAAAGGGACTCATTACACGCGTATCACAACTCAAGCGTCACGTCGTCTTCAGCACTGTACGAAAATTTCTGCATACGATCCGCCAGATTATTGTACAACGACGTGCCCGCTGGGGCTGCCAATAGCTGATGCTGAATCACCGCTTGGGCTGATGCTGAGTCACTGCTGGGGCTGATGCTGAGTCAATTGTTGGATCAACAACGCGATTGTAGTATCCGTATTGCTTTGCTGCTCAGCCATTTGTTGGGCAAATTTGTTTTGCTTAGCATTCGACTTACTTTGCTACTCAGACATTGCTGTAATTAATGCCTTAACTGCATCCACGTCCATATCGATTCCTTTCTGCAAGACGCACACGTAAAAGTTTCAATTCGCTTTCTAGGTTATATTGATTGCCTTAAATTCATATGGAATTCAGATCTCGTCGCCATTACTGTAAACCTGTCTCTTCAGCATATAATGATATAAGATTAGTTAAAATATATAAAGAATAGTTTATTATCTTTTGCCACTACAACATAAGCTCCGTGAGCTTAGACTTAACTCTACGATTCCTCGATGACAAGTGACAAATATTTTTCTGCCATGATCGGTGTTGCCATTCCAACACAGCTGATCGGAACACATCAAATTTACTTGCATCTGTGAATATAACTTTTTCCCAGAATGAAAAATCTTCACTAACCATGTTTCTGGCAAATTCCATACATTTGTCTATGTTGGCCTTGCTTGCAAATGGCTTTTTTCTAGGTACTCGTCCATGTTATTGATGCTTTCTGAGCACAATTCTAACTGTTTCAGGATTGGCTGTTTTCCCAAGATCCTTTTTTGCTTCTGATATTATTTTTGGAGCACTGGTTCATCTGACTCCGAACAAAATATTGCGACTACTCGGTTTCGGCTTATTTTTGAAGTTTGAGATATTTTTATTCCTCTTGACACTAATATCTCGTACAGATTCATCTGCTTTTGATAATCGAATTATGGTTTCTCTCTGCTCAACCAATTTCTGCTTACAGTGCGGTGTCATTGTACTTGCTACCGATCATAAAAATAAACTAAACTTTTAAAATGAGACATTAAGGTACCAGATAGTTTAACGGCACAGATTCATAGATCAAATGAAATTGACTGAAGTTGCAACAGTGAGCTTTGCATAATTTTAAAAAGTGTTTCATTAAAACTTTGAGGCTGAAGTACTTATTTTGTTATGTAATGCAATTTCTTTTGTTTAGAATGTGAATGTTTTTAAAGTTTTTTTGTTGATAATCAATGTACATCAATTAAACTACTTAAAATAAAAAACAATGTTTTTAACAGATTTTTAGTTAATTTTTTATGAGGGTATAAATTTATTTATGTATGTTTCTATTATGCTTTGAGCCTCTGTATTATAGAGATGGGGACCAATTTCGAATTTGATACAACCACGAGCTGTATGCAATTTTTGACGAGCTGAAGCAATCAACGATTGTAAGACTGCGGAAGCTGCAATGGGTTGGCCTCTCATATGGACGAACAACGTATACCCGAAAAGGTACTCGTTGGGAGAACTGAAGGGCGGAGACCATTGGGGAAACCAAGGAAACGCTGGTCTGACTCGGTCGACGAAGACAGTTTATCGCTACTCGGATTTCGAAATAAGAGGACGCGGTCAAGGGACTGAGACAGTTGCAGGCGCTAGTTGCAGGAAGCGAAGCCCCGATTGGGGCTGCAGTGCTACGAAGAAGAAGAAGATATATTATAGATTCAATATTAATTTATATTTTCAGTTTGGGTCCAACAACCAATGAGTGACTGCAATCAAGCCCGAGAGAAGAGAGCAATAGAATGTCCTATGATTTGTCCTATGAGCTATGTTCCGATTTGTGCTTCTGATGGAAGAACAAATCGAGTATTCAGCAATCAATGTGCATTGGACTTAGCAAACTGTAGAAGTTCAAAAAGTGGGTTCATAATATTAATAACTCAAATCTGATATCACGATTCACTTTTACCTATTTCAGGATGGATTACTACCAGGTCTGCTGACTGTGGCGATACATCTATGTTCGAAGCCGTTTAGGTAGGTCACTCAAATGAAAATAGTAATTTGTTTTACTCATGATGGTGCTCAGTTCGTGTAAGTTTTCTATGTATGGACGCTAAAATGAGAATCAAATGAAATGAGAATCATTGAAACACAGAATAGGTTCACCTAGAATGTAAACCTATTTCACTATAGTTAACTACGCGACCTAGTATCACAAATTCACTTACATAGCTATTTAATTTTCATGTAAAACATGTTTTTGTACAGGCCCGTAAAATCACAAAGAATTTGAGCTCTCCTAATTGATTTTTTCGAATTTATTCAAAATTTTCCTTCTTTCTACTCATAAAATAATTTTGTGGATGAGAAATTAACAAATTAAATGTACTAGGCTTAAAGCGTTATTACTATTTGCTTAACAATGGTGCAGAATAAATATAACATTTACTAGCATGATAACAACTATTTTACATTTCTCTATGAATATTTCCTCCAACTAATGACGAAACTCTTTTTGTTCTGTATTTCCAGACGTGACTTTGAAATGAATTTCAAAAAACAATGGGAGGAATATTTAGTGCTTCTCAACTATGCAATATTTAAAAAAAAAAAACCAATTATTAAAAATCTAGAAGCTGGTTTCAATTATTAATTAACTCTTGGAGATATGAGTAATGTAGCACAAAGAGATAAGAAAATTAAGTGGCAGGTTCCTATAGACATCTCTAGAGAAATCTTACTAGGGCAATATGAGATCCTATTACGATACTCCATAGCGGTAATCTAAAATCCTTTCTAGAGAAAAAAGACTCACTTCTGGAGGTAGTCCAGGATATACCAGAAGCAATTCGCTAAAATCGTTAATTATTTGGCTGGTCTTTGTTAACTGCTTCAGCATTCAGCTAGAAACATTACTCCTTCGTAAATTTAGAACTTCCATTGTGTGATGACTTGTTATAACCGAGAAGTCTGTGAGAGGAAGTTGGCAGCTTCCTCGTTGCCTTCACCATCTAGTTCTAATCTTAGCCACCATTGATTGTATCACGGACCTGGTGGAATTAGAAGAGGACATCAAAAGGAAGTACCCTAGTGTGGGCAGGATCAAAGCGAGGCTGACACCGAAAAACCATAGAGCACAACGCATGGCCATTATTGGCTTGACCGAAAAGGACGCCAAACAATTTCTGAATTAGGGCAAAGTAAGAAAAGGGTGGGTCATCTGGGATATGGCGAAGAGCAGCACCTCTTCTATGTTTCAAATGCTTTGGCTAAGGTCACACCATGCTAGTATGCAAAGGACCCGATAGACGAAATGGGACATATAAGAAAGGAGTGTACAACGGAGGCACACTGTATTTTTTTATAAAATTTCTGCATCATAGTATCCTAATAAAATTGGTACTGCCACCATCTGGGTTCGGAGCAGTGATTTCCAGGTGAAGAGTTATGGACGGGAGATGATTTCGTGTGAGTTCGGTGCTGACGAACCATCTTCTTTAGTATGCACCTAACGCCAACGAATCGATATCAGCTTTCCAAGACAAGCTTAATGCATTGGAGGGCGCTGTCTCCAACGCAGACGGCAATGCACTCGTTAGGGGAGACTTTAATGCTATAGCAATCGAATGGGCATGCCTCAGACAGTTCCGCGGGGAAAACGAATCCTAGAAATAGCGGCCAGGATGGCACTCGTCGTCCTTCTTTTTCTTCTTCTTCTTCGTAGGACTATAGCCACTCTTGGACCTTTGCTTCCTAAGAATCGAACTTCCAGTCAGACCAGCGGTTCACCCCCTTCAGTTCTCCCAACGAATACATTTTTGGGTATCTGGTGTTCGTCCATGCGATTTATGTGTCCAACTCTTTGCAGCTTCTGCAGTCTTACAATCGTTGAGACCTCCGGCTCGTCAAAAATTTCATACAGCTCATGGTTGTATCAAATTCACCATTGGTGCCCATCTAGCTTCGCTCCGATTGTTTATCTCAGGACCCATCGCTCAAAGGCGTTCAATATATTTGCGGATGCTTGGGTTAGGGTCCATGTTTCACACACAATGCATAACACAGGTCTTATCATTGATTCGTATACTTGCAGCTTTGTTTTCCTGTGTATGCAGCTGGTCTTTAAGATCGTCAACACTGAATAAAATATTTTATTTGCAAGCTGTATTCTTGGGCGGATTTCGTCTCTTAGGTTAACTGTTTTCGTTATTTTCGCACATTAATACACAAACTTGCCCACATTCTCGATACTGTATTCGCCAAGTGTGATGTTTTGCGTATTTTAGGTACTTTCCCTTGATTGCGTCATGAGCTTTGTTTTATTTTCATTGATTTGAAGCCCCACTAGCTTTGCTTCACTGTCGATTTTCAGGAAGATTTCATTGGCAGTTGTTAATGACCGTGACAAAAAGTTGATGTCGTCCGCATAGGCTACTACTTGCCTCGACTTGTATAGTAATGTGTCTCGCGTGTTAACAGGTAGCTTCCTTATGACGTACTCCAGAGTCAAATTGAAATGTATCTGTGACTAGGTTATTGATGCGGACTTGGGAGGTCGTCGACGTCAATGTCATTTTGGTAAGCTGGGGCATCCTTTTCTAGCGGGAGGCGAGAGAGGAAGAGGAATTGCCAGACAAGTGATCCTATTGCCTCAACATCTCCGGCTGCTGTGAATCCCATTTATCCTATAGGACTGCCCAAAAATAATGTGTCACATGGTTCTATTTATCAATGGATTCAATAGATCCAGGGCGAGCTCTCCCGTCCCCCTGTGGAGGACTCGTCACAGCGTGTCCTATTTTATGCACGCAAAAAAGATGATAGGCATTGTTTTCCTCTCCTATGCACAATGTACAGTCAGCAGACCGTGATTTAACAATCTTATGCAGGGAAGGCCAAAAAAATTCATTCGTATTCAAAAATTGGCCCAGATAGAAGTCATTCTCACAGCGTCTTCGATTTAGCCATGGTCTTAGATCTGAGATGAGGCGCTCAGTCCACCTTTTGTTCATGCAACTCACCCAAGACTGCTGCCAGTCATTGACTGGATGCTGTCTCTCCTCGCTTGCAACCGTCTCCTGTGCGCCTTTGCTTCGACACCGGGCAACAGGTCTCACACCTGTTATATCTCTCACCGCCAAAGCAGAGACTGTCAGATATGAAGGATGCAATCCTCAGTTCTCCTCTTGACTATGCCTGTACCAAGCATTTTCGATGCACCTCCTTACTGAGAGCATCGCCCCACATTTCTGCTACGTACAGTAGCACTGACCCTACAGCGCTCATCAAGAGACGTCTTCTTGATGAGCTGGGTCCCCCACATTGGCCATAAATCGATTCAGAGCCGATGTGCCTGACGCAGCCTTCTCAACTGTTGCCCTGATTTGCTCAGAGAAACTCATCAGGTATTTCACCGCTGGCTTCGATTCGATTAGTATGTCTCCAATACTTATCATCCTCAATTTGGGAATTCTCTTTTTGCCAAAATGGTCACGAGTAGTCATCCAGTCTTTCAGTCGATGCATAAGCATACCTAGCCTAAGTTGTGCTTCCTCAACGATGCATGCGTACAGCGACTATAGCTAGCCCATCAACCGCAACTCATCCAGTCATAGTAGCCAATCTTGAGATAGGTTTCACATGTTTGGAACAAGGATAGATCCCTGGGTAGTACCCGATTGAAGGAACGATGATTATCAGCTGGGCGAACAGCGCTTTTTTGGCTCTTTTTTTCGAAAAACCCGCAAAAATGAACCAAATTGAACAATGTAGTGGTCGCGAGCATAAAACTTCAATTTTTCCCGAAAATTGTAAAAAAAAATTTTTCGACTAATGTCAAACCACACATGTTCCGGACTGGCGTACCACGTTTTATGAACATACCCTAGATATCACGTTCGATTTCATCTTACTTACACTAGCGACACCTGCTTTCCGACACGATAAACGTAGAAGAAACGCGCAGTGCCAATGCCAGGAAAGCGCGACTCTCCGTTGTTTGTTCCTGCAAATAATTTTTAAGTTGTATGCTATTATTTTTCTCAATTTTTCAATCACATTCAATTGCTTGCGACCAAATTTTGTAATAATTGTTGGCTGACTTCTTATTATGTTGACAATGTATGTACATAAAAATACCCAATAAAATATCTATTTATTACAACATGGAATCAATAAATTTTTCAATTTGTATAAATATGAAAACAAATTAATTGTACTATTATTGTGGATTTAAATGCCATCCAAAATCCTAAAATTCAAATTCAAATTTTATATTGTAAGAACATAGAGCAAGTTTTAAAACATTGAGGTTCTCAAAAACTTAATTAAAATTCAATAATCAAATTAGCCACAAAAGAACAACGCTTTCAAATGAAAACTACTAAATATTATCAGGACTCAGTCGACGAAGACAGTTTATTGCTGCTCGGATTTCGTAATCGGAGGACGCGGTCAATAGACAGTTGAAGGTGTTTGTTGCAGGAAACAAAGGCCCGAGAGGGGCTGTAGCGCTACGAAGAAGAAGAAATTTCATCAAGTAATTGGAAAATAAAAGAGAAAAAACCAACCAAATCTATTGAAAAATCCAAAATCCTCTTTTCTATCGGGATGTGTTGAAGGAAGAGTACGCTTGAAGCATATGGCATTCTTAATTTAGAAAATATTCAATCGAAAAATTAGTCATAAAAAACAATATAGTATATGCCATCAAATGAAAATTACCAGATACTATCAGGAAACGCTGGTCTGACTTGGTCGACAATGACAGTTTATCGCTGCTCGGTTTTCGAAATTGGAGGACGCAGTCAATGTACCGTTTCCGTTTTCCCGTTAACCTAAAACAAATAATTATTTTCACATTGTTAGCAAAAGAGTTATACGCTTAGCAAAATAACTTACATTGGTAATGAGTATCCTTTGATGCTTGACTGGCACATTTGGTCTTGAACTCCCTCTTCTCTTCTACATACTAAACTAAATAAAAACATCGATAAAAATTAAACAGACAAACAGACAGGTTCCCGTTGACCTAGTTTTTTGAATCTTAAACTTACATACTAGAAGTCTATACTGAATGTAAACAAAGTACGGACGGACAGACAGACAGGTTTCCTTTGGCACAGATTTTCGAATGTTAAGCTTACTTACTAAAAGTCCCAAGCAAACTTCAATAAAGTATTGATAAGAATTAAACGGACGGACGGATAGACATGCTCTCATTGGTGTAGCTTTTCGAATTTTAAACTTACACACTAGAAGCCAATACGAAACTAAAAAAAAAGTATTGATAAAAAATTACGTGGACGTTCGGGTAGACTGGTTTGGATTTTTAAAAAGCTGGTACATTATTTTATAAAAATCTTTGCATTTTTTTTACTTTAAAACTAAAATTTAGTGTTTTACTCTTTTCATAAATGATTAGCCAAATTTTTTTTATTTGCTTATTTTCTAATTATTGAAAATAATATATACATACACATAATGATACTGAACTCTACTATATTACTGTCAAACAGTGAAATAACAAACTTATAAATATTTTAAGACCTATTAACAAAAGTTTTTAATGAATTATACAGATGAGTATGGATGCCAGATAAAATGTCAACGTTTTTATTGAAACGTTGGACGTTACAATGAAAACGGAAAAGAATCAAGCTTCTTCGAAATGAGAGAAAGTTGAAAAGATGAGAAACTGAAGAAATTATTTAAATGGGTTCTTTGAGGCGTCAGCAAAAGTAAATGTAAAAACTCCTGAATGTAATTAAACGTTATGAAATATTTACGTAACTCTTTGCGGTACTTTTTCCCCATAGGATACTGCTTCAGCTAGAAAAGCCTCAAAATGATCTTCTTCCACGTCCAAAGCATGGTCGATTTCAGCTTCGATCGACATCTCAACGTTATATTCTCTCGAGGAAGTGCCTTGGTTAGCTTTTGCCAAATCTGGTCTTTGCAGGGAGCTTGGAGGATCGATTTCTCTTAATTGCAATCCGTCTTGCATCACTCCATCCTTCATAGGAGGGTATACACGTTTGATGTCATTTAAGAATTGTTCAATTCGTTCGCCTCGAGCTTCTGGATGATATTTCCCTAGCACGTGTTTCCAATAAAAGTACATGGCCATAAATTGATGGAGACGCTTTGTACTATTACGGCAAACGATTGCTTTTTTCAGGAGTTTATTTTGATTTTCCAAATGATCAATCGTGTTCATCGGGTTGCGTTTAGACACGAATTCACCTTTCCTGTGGTTAGTAGTAAGGTGAACACATTCACCAACCCCGCTATGCTGGAGTGCAGAATCAGTGCATACTCGGGCGCAGTTAGGGTGTATATAACGAACAATGTAGGGCCACAAATCGGCTTTACTTTTGGAATTGACTTTGAAGAAAAGTCCCATTTTGTCTTTCGGGCAGTATAAGCCAAGCACAACAATTGTCATCTGCTCCGTCATACGACCTCTATTATATTTCCTTTTGGCTAGAAAAGTTTCATCTATTTGGATGGTTTTTCCCTCTCCACCCAACAAAATATCGCTGTGCGAAGCGACAATTTCCGTTATTTCCCTACAATAACTATAATAGTCGGAAACGGTTGTTGTGCTTAACACAGATCCTCCCTCATTCAAATGGTCAGTGTAGACGTTAGTGACCTTAACCTTAAGAACAAACTGGAAAATTATAAATAAAATGTCCCTAATACTATAACAGGAAGCAGATCCGTCGAAAAATGTGCCAGTCTCGGGATTTATCGTTTTCCGGCATTCTTCGGCACCTTTTGTTATTTTTGGCTTGGTGCTACAGCGCCATCTCCAGCCTAGCCGCAAACTTTGAAGTTCTTCTACCTAAAAGCGGGAATAAGTCCGGTTATACAAACTGAAACTAAAATGAGGACAATATAAATTGAAAATATAAATTCCTTATATTTACTATTAAAGGCATTGAAAACAATTCAAGAGAAATTTCGCAAGAATCAAGCTCAGATCAGATATTTAACTAAATGTTAATGGTATAAGAAATATATTTAAAGAGAAGAATTAAGAAGATGAATTTATGTATTAATTTTTATAGTAGATAATTCTAGTTATTCATACTGTTTAATGTTCATCCGAAATTTATACGACTATTGTGCACACTTTTACTGTTAATGTGCCTGCGGGAGTAATATTCACGGAAATGTACAATTTCTACTCGTATTTCAGTGTTATACTATGGGTGTGTAACGAGCGACGGGTCCTGGGAAAGCAAGAAGAACAGTCATCGAGGAAGGACGGATCAAGCGAGCAGCACAAGATTTTCGAAGGATATTAAAAAGTGGAAGAGATTGGAAATTCGGAGAGATTGCGGAATTTCGGAGCGATTTTGGAAGAAAAAGAAATTTTTGGAAATTGTGAAAAAAGAAAAGGAGTTAAAGCACCGGGGTCGAGCACCAGGAAAACGATTCATATGATAGGAGTGGACAAAAGGAGTTGAATTGGAATTGAAGTATTTGGAAAAAAACACAAAAAAAGTAAAGGTTATTCAGGCTTTTTCGTAAGTGTTATTTTTTTTTTACAATACAGGTATATTTTTCCGGAAGCTTTTTGAGGCCGGTCTCGAAGAATTCCTTGGGCAACTTGCAAAGCCATGTGGGCACGAACTCCTCTACCTCGTCATCGGTATTGAATCGTTGAGCTCCGAGGGCTTCTTTCAGTGGTTAAAACATGTGTTAGTCGCAGGGTGATTAATTCGGACTGCTGGGGGTGTTCCAGTACCTCCCACCCCGATTCCGATATTGTGTCAATCGTGAGATGCATGGTGTGAAGGCGTGCGTCATTCGGGAATTTTTGCTCGAAGTTCAACAGTTTAGGATAATAGACTCTACACTACCAATTCTGGTGACGAGCTCAGCAAAAACGTTTCGAACATTCATCCTACGGTCCTCCAAAGTGAGTTGTTCTACGCGGCAAATGTTGTCTGGTGAGATGCTGGTTCGCGGTTGACAATCATGCGGCTCATTTTCGACCATCATTGAATGTTTTGGCCCATTTAAATGCAGGAGCCTAACTCAGGCGCTCACTACCGAACTGATTTCGCAAAGGCAGCAAAATTTCCGTGTTTTTAACGCCTTCCCTCACTAAAAAACGAATGACAATACGTTGCGCAACGGCGGTCGACACTTGACGTTCACTCATCGTCATAGCACGCGCGTGAAACGTGCACTCCCTACAAAAACTGTGCCAAACTGTTTGTAAGGAACCCAGCTATCATATACTCAAGCCACGAACTTCAAAACATACATGCGCGCCATCTACAGCGTTGCTTCCATCATATTTGAACCACCCTCGTAATTATTTTGCTTTTTAATCTTTAAATCCACTAGGCGATAGGTGTTTCAGTTTTTACTTTCTTTCATTTTCCCGCAACAGTATTCCAAGTTCTGTCTCGGAACCTGTGAGTATGGGGGAAAATAACGAATATGGGGAGCTCTTTGCCACTAAATCTAGTGTAAAGTGAGGAGGAACTTGCAGCGGTTCTGCGAGAAGTTTGGGGGGGATATAAAGGAGGAGTTTATCCTGGACTTGCTTGCTAGTTGCAAGATGCAACTACAAGTGCCGGTAGCTTCCAGTGGCATGGATATGGACGAGGGTGGAAGTTCCACGAGCAGTGATGACAAGGAGGAGGCTATCGTAAAGCCAGAAGCTTGAAAGAGGCCAATAGGTCTTCAACGCAGGAGCCTTCTTCAAAGGTATCGAAGAACTTTGAAGTGAGTGAGCGACATTTTCCCCAGCTCAAAAAGGTAGTGAAAATAGCTTCCACCAGTTTCTCTGGGACCATACCCAAGCTGGGTGGAAGGCCGGGACTTGAGGGTGATAAAAGGAAATCGAAGCCCCAGCAGCCAAGCGTGGCTACTACCAAAAAAGAGAGGGTGCCTCCTATAGTGTGCTATAGGCTTGACCTGAAGACTTCCAGAGATATTGTCAAAAAGGCATATGCTGTCGAGTTTCAGGGAGACTTCTCTGGCGGTTGATAATGACGGTGACAAAATATTTATGCCATCCGCATTGGCCACCACTCAGCTCGACTTGTGTAATAATGTATCTCGTGTATCGATAGGTAGCTTTCTTATGACGTACTCCAGAGCCAAGTTAAATAGCAATGCGGCTAGCCCATCCCCTGTTTTAGTCCAATATTTGTGTCAAAGGCATCGATGAATTGGTTATTGCTGTGGACTTGGGAAGACATCAACGTCATTGTTATTCTGTAAAGATGGGCTCAAAGCATTATTTGGTACAGTACGTTGTGATCAATACTATTGTATGTTGGCTTAAACTCAACGAAAATTTGGTGTGCATCTATGTTGAACTCCCAGCATTTTTCAAGTACCTGTTTGACTGTGAACAATTGTTCTATTGTCGATCTACCTGCTCTAAAGTCACCTGGATACTCTCCAGTAATACTGTTGGCGTATGATCCGAATTTATAAAGGGAGAGGAATATCATTATTTTGTACTCCGTACAAAGTAATGATATTCCTCTATAATTTTCGCACAGTGGCTTGTCACCGTTTTTGTGAATTGGGAATATAATTGACAGGCTCCACTCTTTCTGCATGTGTTCTTTTTACCAAATGTGCTAGATGATTTTATAGATGGCTTTCTGAACGCTACTGGCACCATATTTAATGAGCTCGACTAGAATCGCATCGATGCCCTGCGCTTTATTATTCTTTTGGGCTTTAATGGTAGAGCAAACTTCATCCAAAGTTGGTGGGGCCAATAGAAGCCCTCCAGAATCATCTATAGGCTTCAATGTTCTGAAGGTTTGTGGAGGGATAAGGAGGTCCTTAAGTTTTAATGCATGAGCCATGATATTGCCGATGTCATCATGACAGAGCGTGGTTTTGCGCTGATAACCACGTTTCAGGTTTTTCACTAGTTTGTATGCTTGTCTTGTGTTGTTGCTCGCTGGCTTTAAATCTATACTTCTCAAATAGGTCATCATAGTGTTTTCTGCTCTTAGTTCTAATTATCTTATTCGCTTGTTCTCTCTTCGTCCTGGTTTTCCTACCTGCGCAACATATTCTTTATACGCCTGATTCTTTTAATCTAACGCATTCTGGCACTCATCATCGAACCAATCATTCCTCTTGCGCCGGGCTTGATGTCCGATCGGCTGCTCTGCCACGGTCTTAATAGCCGCTTTCACTTCCATTCAGAGCTCATTGCTCGTCTTTTACGATGCGTCTGATAAGAGATGAGCGAGCTGGATGTCTTACATTGTCGTCATAGTATTTTCTTTGCTTAGCTCTAATTATCCTATCCGCTACTCTTCTGAGATTTTCATAGAGTTCTCTCTTCGTCCTGGTTTATCCACCTACGTATTTTTTGTACGCTTGATTCTTTTTGTCTAACGCAGTCAACTTCATCCTCTTACTTCCCCATGAAGGAGGTGCAAGTAGGATTTGGTAGCAGAGCTGTAGATGTATTTACAGTTATTAGTATTTCTAGGCATTTAATGTCCCATCATTGAAGAACCAGTAAACCCAATGTGCGATCCCGAGAACATCTACTACTATTTAATCGTAGGATTTAGGATGAAGAATCATGGAAGTTGTGGGTTGGAGAAACAAGGGGTTCCCTAACCCTTTTTCAAACGGGCTTGGGACCGTCTACGGCGTATTTTTTTTATTTTATTATATTTACTTGTCTTAGATTTGGTTACGTTTTTCTCAGTTTTTCCAATTAACTGATAATATTTATTTTCATTTGATAGCATATGGTATTGTTTTTTAATGATTAATGTTTTGATTGGATATAGTTTAAATTTAGAGTGTCATGTGGGCCATTAAGTTTTTGAGTATTTAAATGTTTTAAAACCTGCTTTATGTTTTTATAAAGTTTATAACGATAGAATCAATGAAGCTCATTTGTATTTGGATTAGTGGTTGGGTCTATGCTAAGCTCGTACATGCAACATGTACTTAAAAAGGTCACTGTAACTTCTAATGGGGACTGCAATCCATCCAAAACAAAAGCATTCGACAAATCTTCGGAATCCCATGGTATGTTAGAAATACGGACGTATACAAGGACCTTGAAATAGAACCTGTCGACATATTCGTACGTGACAAAGCACTCAAACTGTTCGACAAAGTAGACAACCATCCTAACACTACCCTGGGAATCCTAAGACGCAAAGCACTACCAAAAAAAACTTATCCAACTATCCGCGCTAACTTTAAGAAAATATAATTGACAGTAATCAAATTAGTACAATAGTACAATCTCGTTAATCATGGTGAGCAAATAATTGCTCACAGATAGAAGGGAGCTAGGGTGCTAAATTGCACCAGCTCCAAGGAAAATGAATCCAAGGGTCTAATGGGAGTTTACAAATGATGGCATTATGAATTTATAACCGACATTATTTTGAAAAGTACGATAACTCTACACATATACTATATCCTGCTATAGGTTGTGAACACTACGCGATATTACTAATATTATTGTTTGAATACGATTTAGAAAAACATAATCTGAAAAAAGATGAACTTTTTAGCGTCTGACTCGACAGAAAGTCCATATACTTGAAGATTCGATGGTGAGACGTCAAACCGAACACATCGCAAGCGAAAACATTAAAGTGTTAAAAATCAAGGTTATAAAGAAAAAGAAAACGAAATACAAGTATAGCGGAAAAAAGGAATTAAAGCCCGGAAAACTGGCAGCAACAGAGGTGCAAAGCGAGCCCCCAACCATTCAAAGATGGTCCCATGCGGACAATGGCGAGAAGGCGCACCCACCAAGAACGAAAGCGGCCAGGAAAGAAGTACTACTAATTTAACGAAAGTCACTCACTCCTATCCAAGCACCAACCCTCGATAATCCAAATCCATACGCGCCTCTCTCGGGAGAAGAAAAACTAACCTCAAATCAAAACAATTGTGCCCCCGAAAATAAAAAGTCATGGTGTCCGCCTATATTCGTAGAAGGTATCACAGCTATGACGGTCAAAAATATCACTCGCCTGAGCGCGAGCAAATTAAAAATTACAGTCGACGAAGTCGCCATCCATAACGAACCTCTGGATTTGATCCGCAGATCCAAAGCAGAAGGTTACTTCTTCACACCGACGGAGCACAAAAGATACACAGTCGTACTTAGAGGGGTAGACTCGGCATTCGTAGCCACACAGGTCAGAGAAGACATTGAAATACAATGTCCAGACATCAAAATAGAAAATGTCTTACAGTTAACCACCGGATGGACTAAAGCGAACGGCGTGAACCTAGACCTATTCAAAATAATCCTCAATAAAAAAGAAGATCAAGACCGCCTCGTTAAGCTTCTTTCATCCTTCACCAAAAAACGACATGGGAAAAGCCAAGAAGGAGCGACCTACTCCAGTGCTATAGGTGTCAGCGCTTCGGCCATGTCTCGGTGAATTGTGCCTTCCAGGCAAGATGTGTAGCCTGCGGAGAGGACCACAACCCCCAAGAATGTCCAAGAAAGGACATTGACAGAACAAGCACCCCACCTTTCTGTGTTCTCTGCAAAGAGAAAGGCCACCCATCAAACTTCTTCGGGTGCCCGGAAAGGAGAACGTTGATAGACAAGATAGCGTTTTTAAAAAACAAAAGAACAACCCCCATTTCAACCCCATCGTACGAATATATCCAAACACCATTAGCAACAGCCACATCAGCACATTCAGTACCCCTGTACTCGGAAGTCACAAGTGGAAGAAACTCAACCATGCCCCGGAACGCAGAATCACAAGGGAACCCCCTTCAAAGACACCACTACGAAACAGTCCAAGTTTTAGGAGTGTCACCAGGTGAACTCCTAAAAAAGGTTGCCCAGTTCTGGCCGAAATACGATGGCACGCCAACACAGGACAAACCAGTCGTGCTAATTGAGCTATACCTCAACCTGTATGGGAGTAAATAACCTGACCACTATCTGCCTCAACATAAACTCTCTAGTTTCCCATAACAAAAGAATATTCGTGTCTAGCCTTACAAAATCCATCCAACCAGACATAGTTTTCGTTAATGAAACAGTCTTAAAGCCGATACACAAGGTCCGAATAGAAAACTACCAGGTACTCAGAAACGACGCAGGCAGAGGCACCGCCATTCTATAGTGAGACAACCTATCAGTCGACCAAATAAACTTTAAGCATCCCGACATTTCCTGCACACCAGCAACCTTAAACATGCGAAGACGCAATGGTGGTCATGGGAAAATATTAATTGGGTCCATCTACATCCCAGAACACCTGGGACCTGCAATAGAACCGACTCTTAATAGAATACTAACAATAGCGGCCAAAAAATATATAAATGGTTCCTGTCGAGCGCATTTCTAACATGCGCCATTGTCAACACAGGTGTCCCCTCATACCCGAGAAGTAGCTCCTTCTTAGACAACTTTCTGGTGTCACAAGACCTATTAACTGGTAACACAACTCCCTACCAATGTGCAACCCTTCCATCGATATCCGATCACTATTGTCTGAAACTAACCCTCCACCTAAACAACCTAACCACTATTGAAGACATACTGAAAAAATTTCGATCCTATGCCTCTGTGGACTGGGCAGAGTTCAGAAAAGACCTCGAAGACGATTTACTCCCCCTCCCCCTGTGAACCGAATCCTATCTAACCAGGAAATTGATATCCACATCCAACTCCTAACCGAGGCTATACTAAAACGAATGGACACACATGCGCCGGAAGAAAAACTGAAACAATGGCTATACAGATGCCTTATGCAAGACACCAAATCACAGATGAGGAAACAAAAACGGAAAACTCAAAGGCTTAAACGGATCTTCCACCGGCACAACAACCGTATAAACCAGGAATACCTCACTCTTTAAGCGGGAATCACTGAACTAACCAACCGCATAAGGTGGCAAATAAAACGTGAGATGAACGAAGACTATAAAAGAAGATTGAGTTTACTCAAACCATCCTCAGACATCTTTAGAGAAATTAATAAACTAACGGGCCGACGGTCATATAATTTCAACATCGACAGGGACCCTATCAAGCATAGAAGGCCACCCTTCTCCACACCTGAAGAAAAGCTGCAAGTGATCTCTCATTCTACGGAAACCTGTACCGAGAGAGAGCCCCAGAGAACGAAAGAGCACAGGAAATGATAACGGCTGTAAGAGAGAGAACCATTGGTTACCAAGGGTCATACCTTATAATATTCTCTGACACCAACAAGGCAGTATCTCCGCAACACGAAACATTCGGGGAATTTTCACCTACGTGTCAGAAGTAGAAGATACAATAGCCGGTCTTAATAATAAAATCTCTTCAGGCCTAGACGGTATCCCCAATAACGTACTAAGGAAATCCAGCGCAATTGTCGCGAGAAGTTTAGCAGTCATCTTCATCAATTGCATAAACAATGGCTACTTTCGAGAAAGATGGAAACGAGGCAACCTTATCCTTATTCCTAAACCAAACTGCGACGGAGAAGTAAAAAACTTTAGGCCAATCTCCGTACTTTCTAACATCGGCAAGATTCTGGAAAGAATCATTCTACGGAGATTTAGAGCATTCTCAACGAAGCTTATACCCGAGTTTCAGTTCGGGTTCCAACCCAAAAAATCCACAGAACACGCCATTATGATTGTGCACGACACCGTCGTAAAAAAACTTGCGCAAAAAACAATGCACAGTTGCATGCACGCTAGATCTACAAAAAGCGTTTGACTTCGTTTGGACTGATGGGCTAAAATTCAAACTCATATATTCCAACTGTCCCTTGACCCTCACCCGTATCTTTGATAGCTTCCTACAAAATAGATACTTAACTACTGAATTATCCCACCGAACTTCTACACCTATACCTATCCTGTCTGGAGTCCCACAAGGATCCATATTGGGACCAAACCTTTTCAATTTCTTCCTACACGACATCCCACATTCCGCCGCCACAATCAGAACCCAAAACATCTCCGGTAACCTGAACATGATCATGTACGCGGATGATATCCTAATCCTAGCCAGTCACACTCTTCCCATTTCCGCCATGGAAATGGTGCAAAGAGAAGTCGACATTATAGCACGCTATTTAAAGGATTGGGGGCTCCAAATCAACGCTGCTAAATCGAAAATAATTTGCTTCCGTAACGCGAGTGGTAAAGGGCACAAACTAGCAGTGCAGCAAAGCAAACGGTGAACCCAAAAGACAACATCAGGTATTTGGGAGTGAACCTCAACAACAGGTTCAAAATGAACCCACATGCAAGAAAGGCAATAAATAAAGCCAAAGGAGCTGCTGCACTAATCTCACCCCTCCTATCCTCCAAATCCGTCTTCCCAAATGTGAAATTTCTCATGTATAAAACCTTAATCCACCCCATCATCACATACTCCTTCCCAGCCTGGCTGACAATTTCACCAACAGTAGCCGAAGAATTGCAAATACTTGAGAGGAGGATACTCAGAAAATGTATATCGAAATACCGACGCCCCAATAAAAAATACTACAAAAACAGCGTTCTTTATCAAGAAACTAAAGTGACCCTCATCCTGCAATACATGCTCGAAACAAGCAAAAAGCGAATAGCTAAATGGCAGACACACGAATCAAATCTAATCCGGGACCTCTTCAACAGTACCCCCACCTCTGAAAACCCATATTATCTCTCTCCCATAAGAATCCTCCAAGACTTCCATATTAACACCGACCCCAACCAAACTCCCCAAAACCCATCTTCGACTATATATCGTCCCCCAACACCTACAGGGGCTAAACCAACTTGAACTTCCATCGGGGAAAAAAAATTATAACTAAACATACAAAAATCAAGTGACCGACTAAAGAAATAAAAAAATAACTTCGTAGACCCTGAAGATCAGGTTGGTAGGAACTGTGCCTCTTCTGAAACGCGATATTTGGATGTAACGCTTGAAGAGAGCACACGACCAACCAAAACTAAAAAGACAATGTAATTAGGCTAAGAATAGCATAAGTTAGGTTAGTTTAGTTTAGGTTTTCATATGTAAATAAACAACCAATAATAACCGTAAGAGCAAACGGTATAGAAAAATTTCACTAGCACTTCAAAAACTGTAAAGTATAGACTCAGGTCGTATAAAGAAGCTTAAGACATTTGACAAAAGTGTCACTGTCAAATGAATCGTAACATTAAAAGTAGCTAAACGATTTTTTTTTTTTTTTTAATTGGATCATTTCACCCTTTTCACATCAACTTAATGTAAATCTATTTGACAAATTTGCTCTACATTTGAAGCTTTTCTAACGTTTCGCGGATATCGATCACTCTTTCGGATGGCTCCGATAGCTTTTTAAATTACTTTTTATGGAATTGTTTGCAGCTAATTCTCCTCAGGCCATCACTCTTAGATACACACCGGTGATGGCGACCACCATGCTCAGAGGTGAGGGAGTTAATTTTTAATTTTTCTACTTATGCAAACTCAATATGTTTCAAATGATCCAATTAAAAAAAAAGTTTAGCTAATACAAGTACTTACAAGAGAAATTTACCTTGAATATAACTTGCAGATACAAAAACATATTGAGTTTGCATAAGTAGAAAAATTAAAAATTAACTCCCTCACCTCTGAGCATGGTGGTCGCCATCACCGGTGTGTATCTAAGAGTGATGGCCTGAGGAGAATTAGTGCACACGTCGAAACCACCTTCTTCTAACATTTTTCTTCTCTAATAATTTTTCAGAAAAATTATTATTCAAAATATGCAACTCATTTATATGTAGCTGCAAACAATTCCATAAAAAGTAATTAAAAGTAGGTTAAGTAACATATGTCAAAAGAAAAGTCTCAATAAAGTACTACTACTACTACTCCATATACTTGAAAATCGTAATGTTATTATTGTTATTGCTGATAATTCAAATCTTATAACTTCCGTAAATATTATTCAATTTATATGAAAACTAACTAATGTAATGGTCTTACATTGGGCTACCTTAGTATCAAATTTCATTATATTTAAGAGTACCAATGCGATTCTATTGAGAAGAATATGAAATTCACAAATTATACTATTATTAACAAGGGAAGTGAATCACAAATTCTAAGATTCTTGTCATTGTACGCATATAAATCTACTTCCGTAATTTTTCTTTTTCATATTTTTCGATTTTCATGTGTCCAATCGCAAGAAGAGGGCACATTTTTCATGATTTTCCCTCCATGAAGCAAAAAATGTTTGAAGAGTTCTCACCAAGACCCATCATTTTTGATTCCACATGACTAACTTCGGTAAAGAAATTTTTTAACGTTTACCCTTTATATGGGAAGACCAGGACCGGCCCTAACATAGGGCAAACGGAGCGGTTGCTCCAGGCGTCAAGTCAGAAGGGGGCGCGAAAATTACAAACAACAAGTTGAGTAAGCAGGAGAGTGCTCCTACCAGAAGGTCTTTGCAAACATCCTAAGCTTAGAAACAAGTTTTCTAACCTTCTGCATTCTGCAAAAGGTGCACAGTTTCTTTCATAAGCACAATGCAGCCGCTATTTTGATCCAGCTTAAATGATTTTACTGAATGCTCGGCCGACTGAACGTATTCATGTTGAACACTATTCCATAAATTTTCATGAAAATTGAAAGAAAATAAAAGTGCCTAGGTCAATTTGAAATCTCTATCAACCAACCCACTTGATTATAATTGGATCTGAATTAAATTTTGTGGAGAAATATCTTATACAGTCCATATAATTGCAAAATTTCAGAAAGTTTAAACGTACTGTTTTGATTTTGTGGCGAAAATATAAAATCTACAAATCATACTATTATTAACACAGTTGAGTGAATTTCGAATTCTGAGGTATTTGTTGCCCTTGTACTCATAAAGTCCCACATTCGTGATAATTTTCAGATTTTTCGGCTCAAAGGTGTCCAATCGCGAGGGGGGGGATGCATATTTTTGGTATATTTTGCCTTCCCCTGGAGCCCCTAATTCAGTTCTAATCAAGACCTTTCATTTGATACCCCACTCGACTACCTTTGATTAAAAATTTTTTTTTTAAGGGCTCATTCATTATAAAGGGGAACCCCCCTTAAAAAAATTTCAAATTTTTGGTAAGACCTAAACTTTTGAGAGGTCTTTTCACAAAGTTTGAGCATTGTAGCTTCTACAGTTTCTGAGGAAACTAGCTGTGACACACGGACAGACGGACAAACAGGTCACGAAACTGGTAGGTCTTTGTAAAAAAAAAATTTTTTACAAGGACCTAAAAAGTGAGGATAAATTTTTTTCGCTTTTGATATTGTGACAGTCAAGCTTAAATACCATTCAAACATAAACATTTCAAATCAAAAATTTTCCAATGCGCACTTTGAACGAGTCATGTCAAACGGCAAAATGTATGACCGGAAATGTAGTCCAGTCTGATTAGTCCTTAAAATAGAAGTAAGGTTACAAAAATTCCCATAGAGCTAAAAATTGGTATGAATATTCAGAATACTATTGAAAATGAATTGTGAAAAGTCCCCATCAATCTCCCCTGTGCAAAAAATTTCATTGATGGTGAAAGTCTACAAAAATAGGTTTTTCGCGTTTTTCAGCGAAACGGTGAGCCTTACAGCAAAAATAGTTCAGATAAAAATTGTAGATTTTCTACAAAAAATGTTTCCACACTTTTTTTCATAAGTATTGCCATTTCCGTAATAAAGCGGTTGAAAGAATTGAAAAAAATATTTTATTCGTAATATGCACACGATTCCACACCACCTATGAGGTAGTGTGCTTAGTAGTCTTTGCGTATAGACGTTTTTTAAATCGCTCCTGTCAAAAGTTTTCAAAAATTAAATTAATTTTTTAAAAACGTTAGTCCGAAGTTAATTTTTATCGGAAAAAATCTTATATTGTCGAAGTAATCGACTCAGGAAATTTCTATCGAATATTTTTACTTCGATTGGTAAGGAAAAACAAATTCACAAAGAAAATTTCGCCGCTGGTATGGAGGAGCCCGACGGCTTCCCACCGTTGGGGCAACCTGGGGAAACGACGAATACGAAACTGGCGACAATCACCAAAAGAAAACATAACGAAGAAAACTCCGTAGATGGAGGGTGCAAGCTGCAAATAATAGCGGACAATCAACAAATGGCCAAATTGCAGAAAGAAAATGATGAACTAAGGCAAGAGATACAGTCTCTCAAGGATCTTTTCAAGAAAGAGATGAAGCCTCAAAAGACGCAGCCACAAAATCAATGGCAACAGGTAACAAAGCCGAAGAAAAGTACAAAGCAAGTAAATCCAGAGGAAGTTCTAAGTGCTGGTGGCACCAACGAGAGCCAAAATTATTTTGCAGCGCTGGAGGGATTAACCGAAGATATGGAAATCGAAGTAAACATCGGAGGTAATTTTAATCAAGATAATGACGTTAATTTTATTCAATATTTAAAGAACAAAAGTAAGGAGAAAAAACCAGCCCGCAGTTCTGGTGGTTCCTCTGAAAAAGCTTCCAACAAGACAGAAAAAGTTCCGCCAATCAACGTGTTCGGACAAACCGGGAAAGATATGGTTCGGCTATTGGCAGCCAAAAATAAACTGGCCAATTTCGAAATCAAAAGAGTTAATGCCAAAAAATTAACTATAAGGATGAAATCACTGGTTGATTTCAAGTCAGCCAAAGATGCGCTGATTTCTGGGGAGGTTCCACACTTCACCTATACCCCAAAAAGTGAAAAGAATCAGACCTTCTTGTCAAAGGGTTTGGACAGCGGAGAGGATACGGTCGATCTTCTTCAGGTGCTCAAAGAGGCTGCACCAGATATTGATTTTGTTTCAGTCAAAGCCTTTGCGACAAGAAGGTCGACCATAGAAGGAAAGAATCTACCACTTTACCTGGTACAAATTGCAAATAAGAGTAGTCCAAGTGCCCTTCAACAAATAAGGTACTTGAATTTCAGAGTGGTGAGGTGGGAACGCCTCCAAAAAAGAGAAGTCAACCAGTTTACCGGCGTCAAAGATTTGGACATTCGGCTGCCAATTGTGCCATGCACTATCGTTGCGTTAAATGCAAAGACGTTCATGCTCCCGTTGAGTGCAAATTGGCTCAGACGGAGCCTAAAGAAAAATTATACTGCGTTAACTGCGGTGTTTCTGGTCACCCAGCATCATATCGAGGATGCTCCCGATATCAAGATGCAAAAGTTAAATTTGCTCCAAAGCAAACACAAGTACACCGTAATATCATACTTTCCAACTTCGTCAAGCCCGGAGTATCATTTGCACTCGCCGCTAGAGGACCAGCAGAAAATGCTGGAAATAATGTAAATAATGTAAGTGGCAATAATGAGCTGCTTCTCAAAATTTACCAGCAACTTAATTCTTTATCGGAGAGAATCGACAAACAAGGTACAAAAATTAACTTTGCTTTTCAGCGCTTAGGTCTTTCAAATGCCTAATAATAACTTGTCATCCAGTCATATTCCCATGGAAAGGCTTCGCCTCATATCGATCAACGTCAACTCTATCGTTGCTATACATCGACGTGATTATCTCCTTGAATTTGTTGGTAAGCAAAAGCCTGACATCATACTTCTCACTGAAACCCACCTCAATTCATGGCATTCCATGGAATTCAAAGATTTTGCATTCGTAAGAAATGATAGGGTAATACGTGGTTGGAGGAGGTGGCACCGGGATATTGGTTCGAAGACCCTATTGTTTCCAAAATATTGAAAAAGTCAAATTCAAAAACTTTGAATTTCTTGAAGTGTCCGTCATCAAAATTTCCCTGCCACGTGGGGATAACCTCTTCGTTATCTCCGCCTATGCAACTGGTGGAACTGTTCTCAAGCTCAAGGAGGAACTCAATTCCCTGATTGAAATACTCGAATTGAACAGGCTGCATAATTATTATACTTTTGCCGGTGACCTGAATGCCAAGCATACATCATGGCTAAACGCCACCAATAATCCAAGAGGTGTATTCCTGAAATCATGGATAACAGAGAACCAAATTGAATACAGGTGCAACCTATATGGGTCGGAGTTCCCAACATACCCTAGGACAAATTCATATTTGGACCTCTGCATTGCTGACGCAAGACTTGAATTCAGCTTTAATAGCCCTCAACGGAAACTGCAGGTGCTTCCATTACGATAGCGACCATAACGCAATCGTAATGGAAATCAATCATCAAAGGGATGATTTCTTCCCCATTCCAGTTCAACATGAAAACCATCGGTTGAATTTCACAAAAACAGACTGGGGAAAGTTTCAAAAGAAATTTAATTGGGAGTACCAGAAGCAATGTCCCTCTTCTGATGATGGCAACGCTTTCCTAATAACAGAAATCTAACTGACGATGAAATAGATGTCTATTTGTCGAAGTTAGAGAAGCTGACGTTGGAAACGATTTAGAAAGTTGTTCCCAAGATTAAACATCGAAACAATATGGAAGGATATGAAACACCAACCATCGCAAGGTTGAAAAGATTGAAAAGCCTTCTTCTCACCCGCGTCAACAATATTTTATTTTTGGACTACAACCATCCCTCGTTGTCTTTGTTGAAATTACACCTGAGGAATGTCCGGAACTTAATCCGTTCATACTTCAGGAGTGAGGTCAGCAATCAATGGGCGAAAAAACTGAGGGGTATTAGCCCACAGGACCCAGATGGCGTTTTCGCGAAAGTGAATAGCTTATTCCGCAAGAAGTCTCGAGTGAAGGTATCGAATCTTGAAGTCGCTAGTGATGAGATAAATCTTCTCGATAGAGCTGGTATCGAAATTGATAGTACGACTCCGGATAGAAATGGAAACAGGATTATATGTGATGGATTGCAGAAACTTGCCCTGATTGGAACACATTTTGAATTGGTTCATCTGCCAAACCCAGAGAGAAGGAATGAAATAGTTTCAGAGGTCGTTGAAGCAAAAGTTTCCGACTTCAAATCAAGCCTGAACGGCCAATCAATTCTTCATTTCAATGAAACATTAACATCTGACCTCATACCGAGCTTGAATCTTATTGATTATTTTGTCAGCTATAAAGACTTGTGTTTCATATTTCGCAGAATAAACAACAACAAATCATGTGGTACTGACGGTATTCCAAATATAGTTCTCCGACATTTGCCTGAGGTTGCTATTAGGAACTATTGCATATTGTTCAACAACATGTTGAACACTTCATATTTCCCGAATGAGTGGAAAAAAGCTAAGGTATTTCCGATCTTGAAGAAAGGAAAAGAATCTTCATGCCCCAAAAGCTATCGCCCAATCAGCTTGCTGCCTAACATCAGCAAGGTGTTTGAAGTGATACTCAACAGAGCATTAAATGCCCACATTGAGAAATATGAGTTGATGCCAAATTGCCAATTTGGTTTTCGTGCCAGGCATTCGACCACACATGCAATAACGAAAGTAACCTCAGACATCTGTTGAAAACTAAACAACAAAGAATGTGTTGGATCATGTCTCATTGATATGGAGGTGTGGTTAGATGGACTAGTTTTCAAACTTCTTCAGGACAGGTTCCCCAGACACCTTGTCGCCATGATGTGTAATATGTTATACGGGAAATCATTTGTTGTAACTGATAGAAATCTGACAACAATGCGCGAATTCAAGGTCTTGAATGGTCTACAGCAGGGAACAGTTACTGCACCCCTGCTCTTCTCAATATTTATTCGCAAGCTATTGAACAGCTTTGATTTTAATGTCTCGCCAACGCGATCATTGGTAGCGTTTGCTGATGATCTGATCATCTATACGGCAGACCGAAAAGCTACAATAGTTCAGAGCAATCTTCAAAAAATGTTTAATGATGTGCAGCTCTACACCGACAATTGGCGAATGAAAATCAATGCACAGAAGTGCGAAACAATTTTGTTTCGGACAACGCTGCAAGGGGCCAGTCAAGACCTGAAACGTAATTGGAAGGATTTCCACATTATGGCTGGTGAGGGTAGTTCAGAACGGGTTCCACATAAATCCTGTGTTCGATACCTCGGTGTTTATCTCGATCAGTATCTGTACTACACTGAACATGTCAAAGTCATGCTCAGTAAGGCACTAAAAGTAGTCATGGCCCTTCGGCGACTCTTTCATTCCAGATACATTGATCAAAAAGTCAAAGTTATTTGTTACAAGACCCTGGTTAGGCCAGTTTTGACATACGGATGCCAGATCTGGTACAACCAGAGTGCTAGTACAATGGAAAGATTAAGAGTTTTCGAGAGGAAATGTCTTCGTGCATGTACTGGTTTGTACAGAAAGCCTGAGACGGATTGGAAGCACTATATATCGAATAGAAAAATTTATCAAACCGCTCAAGTGACAAGAGTCGATGTCTTCATATTGAAACTTCTTCGGAATCATATCGCAAGATCTGTAACTGTGAGTGAAAACCCTTGGATTTCACAGCCGTTCCACCCTACAGACGGGTATATTGCGACTTGCCTCACTACTGGCTTCGTTCCTCCAGAAGCATTCGTGTATTTGGACATGAATCGATATGTTTTTGATTCTGACCGCGTCCCAATCATATATCACATATACCGACGGGCCACCGATAAGAAGATAAAATATCCTCCGAATCTGAGTTCACGAGACCAACAATTCCAATGGAGATACTCATTTGCTAGATTCGTTGAGGCTGGTCGAGCTGAGATGGAACAATCTAGGTATTGGTGGCTGAATGACAATGTCTAAATTATTCGTGTTTATTTTCTGTTTTTGTGCTTTTTCTCGTTACTTAGTTTTTTAGATTCATCTTATTAGTGCTACAGCTAGTATTGTTGTTTATTTGTATTATAAATTAGTTATAGGTTTCAATATAAGGTAAGGTTTTTTTTTTGTTTTTTTTTTGATTGAACTTATTTAGAATTAGGGTGTAACATATTAGGTATAGGATAAAAGTTCATTGTTGTGTCTGTAGTATAAGTAATTTCTGAATAATGCTGGTTGGTTTTTTCTCCTTTTTCCAATTGAATCAAAAAATATCTAATAATCTTAATTAATTTAAATTTGCAAGTGTATTTTTTTCATTAAATGTGTTTAACTGATAACGTATAAATTTAGAGAGCCATTCGGGCCATTAAGTTTTTTATTGTTTTATTTTTTGGAATTTGCTTTATGTTCTTTTAAAAATTTATAACGATTGGTATTAAATAAAGCGCTTTTGACTTGACTTGACTTTGAGGTAGTGTGCTTGGCGCTTTTTTTAACGGCGTTTCTCCAGTAGGCCTATTCCACGATTTATTGTGATCCAATTGAATTCAAATTGAGTATTGAAGATGAGTAAAGCTGTGTAAATTATGTAATATATAAATGAAAAAATAATTTGGAAAAATTATTCGTCGGATTCATGATAATCCAATGGAACTTCTAGTGTTCTGTCTTCGTTTTCTTCTTCTTCTTTTTCTTCATCTTCCTGCTGGATATAAATATATTCTAAAAGCGATGCATCATATGTCTCATCATTGATATTGTAATTATCCTCATCTAGTATCGATTCAACATTGGAGCACGACTGTCCTTGACAATTGGTATATGCCAAAGAACAAAACAGTCCAACCTTTCTACAGCCGCATTTAGCATTGCAACCTTTTTTGCAATTGCAAAAGATGGTGTTTAGGAGTTTTTCTGGTGCAGGTGGGAGTAACGTATGAATTGGTTCCAATACATTGTAAACTAACTTGCAACCCCAGTCTTCTGGATCCATTTTATTACCAAGCCACACTTGAACTTGTTAATATACCCGCAATAGATGTTGTTGAGCAGCAGCAGAGGTTGGGAGAAGACAAGCTAATTGCACTTGTTTGTTATTATAAGTTTTTTTTTGCAAAAGATAAGTATCGGAGTTTATGCAAGCAGGTAACTTTTCCATTAGTGATTATAACTTCTTGAGTAGAATTGCTATCTTTAAAAACTTCAGCTTATTTAATTAAATTTTGTTTCTCGAACAATTTCAAAACCCTTGTTTTGCCCCTCTTGAAAAATGCTGATGTTGTATCGCAGCCAGTTATTTCGATCAACAGTAACAACTCCACTTTTAGTCAAAGGTTGACTACAAATAAAGCAGAATTGCGACATTTTTTTTTTTTAAGGCGCCGTATACATGGAAATGGCAAAATCAATGGAATATGGCTATTTTCGAGTGCATAGTTCTCAACAACGGAAGAAGTGTACGCAATGGTTTTTTCAGGTTATATTTGTTGATACGTGCTCGAGAGATTGTACTCGTATAGAATAAAATTTTAAAAAAATATTTTAAGTGACATTTATCAGGAAAAGTATCGGAGTGGTTTCGAAAAAGAGCAATTTTCGTGTGCGTTTTCTGACGATACCTTATAAGATAACTGCATAATTTTTTTATACATAGCTAGTTGAAATGTATAAAAAGGGATTGTATAGATTAAATTTTTGATTTTATGAATTTTTCATAGTATTAACTCAACTCAAAATATCACGTTTTAGGTGGGTTTCAAAGCTCGTTTTTAACTAAGTTGGCTTCATTTTTTGAGAAATGTTTATTGACCATTACAAAACTCATATCATTAAAATAACTATTAGATTTGAAATACTAGGAGTTTTCAATAACACTAGCCTATAACAATTCGATCAAATATAGTATCTGATTCAATGTGAAGTCGAATTGAATCGGTCATTTCAAAAACCTCAGAAGTCACACAATTAGAATTTTTCAGGAATCAATAAAAACTGTGCCATTCATCAAAAAACGAGTTTGAGAGTCCATTTTTGGGCTTAATATAGTATTTGAATATTGAAAGATTGAAATGGTGAATAATCTCCACGTTTCATCAACAATAATAATGAAAAAAAAAATTGAAAAACTGTTCTTGACTTATGTTGTTTTAGCAAGAAACAGGGTTAATGGTATTAATTTAGGCAAACCAATCCTATCAATCAAATCTTTTATTGCTTATTATTGAAAATAGCACTTCAACATAAAAATATCAACTTGTTATATGTTTTAATTTTCCATGTTTTAATAACTTAAAGGCACATAATCATATTCCCCATCATTCTCAATCGGATTATCTTCAACATTTCCAGTTTTCCAGCAAAATATGTTCCCATAAAATGGTATATGCTCTTCCGGAACGCTATCCTGTACTTGTTTCAAATCAACGATTTTTTTACAATTAATGGGCACTCTCAAATTATAAGCCTTGGTTGATGGAAATGAAACAGAAGTTGTGAGTTTTTTTAGTAGTATGAATGAATAATCAATAAACTCCTCGGCTATGATAGTACCTTTTTTATCTGAATCATACTGAAAACTCATATATGTCGAAGGCGCGAATGATATTTTTTGTTTTTTTGGGACATTTTTTCCATACGAGTCAGTTGACAAACATGTTTTTTTGTATATATTTGGCCACCATTTCTTGAAGTCCCAAATATCATCAGTGTTTAGCTCTTTGACTGTAAATGCTGAGCTAGAGTTCAAAACTAAATTAATATATTGTTCTGGGACATAGATAGGATCATGCTTTCGAATAGTTTTTTTTATAACTCCAAAATCACGGTCATTGGGTAAAAATGAATGACCGCGTATCGGAAAATACTAATGTACTTTTTCAAATCATTTAGAATCAGTCAAAGCCACCATGAATCTCAACAAAGTATTATTTTTATTTTGACCAGGGCAGCCGTCGGAAAATACATATAAATGCTTAATATGTGGCACAATATTATTTTCAATATAATGCATCAACATTGAACAAACCTCGTTTGCTCCCTTGTTAGCAATGCCTTCATGATACATGTAAAATGTCGATTTGCCTGTTTTTAAATCTTTAAAGCCAAAATTGTGAACCCACAATTGCCGTAAATAAAAAAAAAATATTTTGTATACGTATATATGGCAACGGCAGATTTTGCATAAAAGCGAACGTTATAGCTGCAACATCCTCTCGTGCCTTGCATAGATCTTGAACTGATGAAATTTTGTTGTAGAACTTCTTGGCACGTTGTTTATGAATCATTAACTCAGCAACTAACGAATGTTTTCAATTTTCTGATAAGTTCGATTGTTTTATTTTTGTTGATATTTCTTCGCAAGTTATACATGTGTCGACTTGTGGTCGACCGAATCTAAGAGAAAAGTTATCCTTAAAGTATTTTAACTAAAATTTGCACTTTATATTGAGAACTGGATATTTTTCCATAAACAATGAATGCATATTTTGACATCTAATCGTGCATCAAGATATTCGATGTCCTTTCCAGCATAATGAGTCTTTTCCTTGGAAAACAAAGAACGTGCTCGTGTATTTTCTAGCATAAATTAGAAGGCACTGTATTTGCTTTTGGGTGACATCCTCTGTTAACTTTAGGGCTCTTTCCTTCATTAAGCAAATCACAAAGCCTGCGAACTCTAGCTTCAGTAACTCCATGTAGGCTAATAAATGCTTTCTTGCAGACTGTTACTTTACCAATACGTTTTAAAATATGAAACTTAAGAGTACTTTGCCTCCATGTAGCATTTTCTTTCCGAGGACGCCTCTGTTTTACATGTAGCTTCTCTATAAGTGATTGAAGAAATATATCTGCTCATTTTTTGTTGTAAACCTGTTAATCTTTGAAATGCAACATTCCTTTTTACTTCTGCAATAAATATACGATATATCGTAACTAATCATAAGTATGTTTAAGTAGTTTACTAAATGCAACGGAATTTATTGAAGTCTTAATGCACAAACGATTTTATAGTTTTTATTTATTTTAGAATTAACAACGACTGACAGAGATGTCCTCAAATTGTACTGAAAAGTCAAACTGAATAAAAGTTTGTGGTTAACTTGCCTGCAATTTTCACCCGTAGATCTTGGAGCTATTGGTTTTCCTCTTCAATTGGTGTATGCCTGTCCTTGAACTTTAGAATTTTTTATAATATTTCATTTATGCGTTGACGAATTACACATTCTCTTCTTTTTTGGCTCACTATCACTCACTGTTTCACTTGAAGACATTTTTAAGGCAAAATTACGACAAATGATATTTAGTGTCAAATTCAAGATATGAACACTGTTATTTAAACAAATCACAACGATGCAACTTTCAAACGTCTATCTCAGAATTTGGGGATACACTAGGACCAAGTTCATAAAATAAAACGATTTATGTACTAGCACAATACAAAAAATCATTCGGAACGACTAAAATATGTTCTAACGATATGGCGATTCGCTCGCGGGAGAGATATAACCAAGGAACGTTAAAATGTTTACCCTCTGTCGATCCTTGCGCTGTCATATCGATGATCGTAGTAATGGATGTCACCACAAGTCGCCATAAGGTATAACATCCACCACCATCTAATTGTGCATGCAAAAACCACTTGTCACTGACTTGTGTTGTTTATGCTATGAACGTCTAATACGCGGTTTTATTTGAAAAGGAAGGAATGTATTGAATTACGTGATTTATATCCAGAGTACGTATCTAGTAACAAGGACGAGTTTTCAGCAAAAATAGCATGTTTGGAAAAAAATGTGACTTAAGTGGTATTTGAAATGACTGATTCAATTCAGTTCACTCGCAGGCAGCGAGCAGTACGCATGCGTTTCTCTTCTTCATGATTTTGTTTTGAATTTTTCATTCTTCCCCTCCACGAGAAAGTGAAAAATAAAACAAACAATGAATAATTATGAGATAGGTGAAATGACAAAATTCGATTATATTGTAAACTGCATTGCGTTTATGATACTCCAAGTCGTATGTCAAGTAAACGCTGTTTCCCAGGAGAACAGCAAAACATTCGATTTGTTATTTGTATTTATAATTTGTAACTACAATTTTATTTTTATTTCTTTTTCGTTTGTAAATATTTTTATTTGTTCTTTGTAAATATTGCCTAAAATAAGATATAAACGAAAAATAAGGTTTATATTTTGTTTTCCTGGAAATTAGTGCTATCAGTTGAAATACATACATATACCATTTTGTAGTATCAACAATAAGTTAGTGATTTAGTGCGTTATGGGGAGTCGTAAGAATCGAGCAAGATATTTTATAAACAATAAGAAAAATTGCTGAAAGGTGAATGCGTCTCAAGCAAGGTAATTTTCCTTTTTAATAGGTAGGAAGGGGCACTGATGTAAATTGCGCACGAAATGTTTCCAATGTGTTGCAGATAAAATAACAAAATCGGATTAGCAGTCGGCTTGTCTGTTTCATTATTTAAATGATTAAAATCTGTAGGTACTGAAATTTTATGATACATTGTATGGTGATTTTTTTTAAGAATCTAAAGATTTCGTGATTAATTATAATTTGGCAACTATGAAGATTTTTTAAAGTGAAAACTTTTGGATTTTTTCGTCCGTGTAGACCTTGTGCGTTTGTGCTATAGAGCAAAATTCACTTGCAGGATACAGCTCATTGGCTTTAATTATGGCGTCTTTGGAAACCCGGCATCCCTGTCCCTGGCACGTGATCGAATTCACCAGCTGAAGAATATTATCTTCGAAAATAAAATAAAACATATTTTGATGTGTCTGTGATGCAAATAGTTGTGTCGAGAATTTTTCATGTCCCAGCTTATTTCGCTGTTTGGTTGGTCACGCTGTTTGGTTGGTCACGCAAACACATCGATGGAACGCAATAAATCCAAAGTTTTCTTAACCCTGCAGATGTCGCCCCTTCAAAGTAACGTAAGTGATCGCGCGGATTATCATAATTATCCAATTTCAAACGAGAAAAAAACTGCAAAATATTAATAATTTGTCTTTATTTTGTTTTAAATTGAACCTACCAACCCTTTTTAAAGATATTCATTATAAAATTCATCCCAAAATTCAATTTACAGCACCCAACCGGCAAACAATTGTTCAGTTTTGAATGATAAAATATATTTTTTTTTTAAACCTCTAGAAATCAGCGAACCTTCATCATCTGGATAATAGTTCATTTGCTCCACAAAGAAGCATTTCATGCGTAATCAGTATATTCATGCATCGTATTCGTCCTTGTCGTTTTACTTTTTCTAATTTGGCAGCTTTAAAATGGATAGGTTACTGATGTGTCTTAATTTTACATTAGGCATATATTAGCTGCAGAAGGAGACTCGCATAGCATGAGACATGCAGCTGAAAGTATTCCTGATAAAATTACGGGCATCACCAATATTAACCAAGAAAATATTCTTGATGAAACTATCACAATTGAAGGTCGAAGAATTGTGGATTTTCAGTACTTTTTTGAAAAAATGAAAGAAATATCTAACCATTCTGCTCGCTTTGGATGTTCCTTATCATATTTACATATAATCTGTGAGGTAAAAGATGGTTTAAAATCGACTTTTAAATTAAAATGTAAACTGGGTTGCTCATACTTTGACCTGAATTCCACGGATTCAAAAAGCAACAGTGATATGGATATCAATTCGTCGGCAGTGGCAGCAGTACAGTCCTTAGGAATTGGTTATCATTTCCTAGATGAATTGTTTTCATCATTAGAAATTCCCTTCATGGGTAAAAGAACATACAGCAAAATTCAAACCACAGTTTGCAACTGGTTGGATATAGTCTCTGAAAAATCTATGATCATTGCTGCAAAGGAGGAAACGAATCACGCAATAGCTGAAGGAAGTGTCGATGAAAATGGAACCCCGTTGATAACCATAGTAGCTGATGGATGCTGGTCGAAGAGATCTTACGGAACAAATTATTCGGCCCTTTCTGGCGTAGCGGCTATCATTTGCCTTTTTTCTAAAAAAGTGCTTTTTATGCAAACAAAAAATAAATACTGCTTGATATGCAAAAGAGCAGAAAACAAATGCATAAATCCTCCTGATCACATTTGCTACAAAAACCCTAATGGCAGTTCTACAAGCATGGAATCCAACATTCTTTTGGAAGGCTTTAAGACGTCAGTGTAGGAGCGTGGTTTAATATATTCCCAAATGATTGCTGATGGAGATTCATCAACATATAATAAAATTTTACAAGCTCGGCCATATCAAAATATAACTGTGGAAAAAATCGAGTGTAAAAATCACTCGCTGCGAAACTACTTTAGGAAGATTAAATTTGTTTCGTGCAATACACTATTTCCATTGAATCTCAGACGAATAGTGAGCAACAACTTGGGTCGCCTTAGATTAGCGGTGAACGCAGCAATTAGGCACTGTAAGAGCGAAAGCTGCGATATTACAGAGAAAATTCAAAATTTAAACACCGACATAATAAAAGGCCCGTATCATGTATTTGGTGAACATCGTAAATGTAGGCTTTATTTTTGCAAGCAGAGGACAAACGAGCAAAACTTTGTTCCAGACATTGAAGAATACGGATTATGGGCACATATTCTAAAGTCTGTTTTTTATTTGGCACAACAATCAAGAAGCCTTATCCACGATGTTCAAAACATTATCGTTGAGTCGTTTAAAAGTGTTGTTGCAAAAGCTGTTGGGGGAAAGTGAATTAATTATTCTCTAAGACGTGGTTACCAAAGCCGTTGCAATGCTGTGACATTATCATTCAACACCAAGTGCACGCATTCTACATTGCAAAGAGGAATTTTCGGCAAAAACCCATCCTACAGAACAGGCCTAATGGAAGGAAGCATTCTCAAACCCCCAGAAAAGTAATGGATGATTGTGAATATGGTGTTGCCTGCGAAAAACCAGATATGGAGCAAGATATATTCATGACTGTGAGATCTAAGTTCTTGAGGACTTTAGACAGAAATGTTCGAAACCGAGCGAGCATCGAAAATAACAAGATTTTGCAAATAAATTCGAGTAAGTGGTTCGAGTTGAGAAGATCTCTCTTGACAGCCTCTAATTTTGGACGAATATGTAAAAGGAAAAACAATATTATCTGTGTGAATTTGGTCAAATCTTTGCTGTATCAAAAATTTTTCAGTACTGTTGCTGTAAAATATGGAATCGAAAATGAAGGCACAGCTTCGCAAACTGTTTCGAAAATTATTTCTAAAGACATCACCAAAACTGGATTTTGTATTGATACATGTCACAACTTTCTAGGTGCATCTTCTGATGGTACAACTAGCGACAGTATCGTTGAAATCGAATGCCCGTATTCTGCCCGCGGTATGCATGTTTCAGATGCTGTTAAAGCAAAAAAAATTAAATTTTGGAAATTCGTTAATAATGAGCTCGTAGTAAATACAACTTCCGACTGGTATTATCAAATTCAACGGCAGCTACATGCAACGAAAATTGATTTATGTGTTTTGGGAGTTTGGACTGGAGATGAGATTCCTATGAAAATTGAGTTTGTCAAAAGGGACGATTCATTTTTCAAATTGCGAATGGAGCAACAGCTGTCAAAATTTTACTTTAATTGTGTCTTACCGGAATTGATTGATCCAAGACATACAAGAGGAATGCAAATCAGGGATCCTGATTATATATCAGCAGCAATAGAGGAAAGGCACGCAAAGCGAAAAAAAAAGTCTTATTCTCAGCAGCAAATATATCAGTTATTGAATAAATGGATGATATGATGTATGTCATATCTCCCTAACATTTTATAAACTAACTTAAAGCGTATTAAAACATGTGAATTATTTAAATTTAATGGCCTTAAGGTCACGCTCAAGTTCACGCTAAAATTTCTAAGATATTTGTTGCCCATGTTCTCATGAAAGCCTACCTCAATAATTTTCTTTATCAGATTTGTTGCTCAAGGATGTACAAACGCAAGGGAGAGACACAAATTTTTACATATTTTGACCTCCACTGCACTTCCCCATGGTGTTACCGCATGTCATGAACCTGATTTGAAAAGTTCTCATCAAGATCTTTTAGCTATTTATTACAACAAAAAAATTAAGGGTTACATCTATATAAGAGGAGACCTTTTTTAACGACCTACCTAAAAAAATTGATGTTCCTAGCTTCTATAGTTTCCGAGAAAACTTGCAGTGACAGACGAACAGATGGACACCGTTTTGAGCTGGGTTTTGTCAAATTATTTTTCAAAACCTAAACAAGAGAAATAAAATAACTGACCCTCTAAACAAAATAATATCTGACAAAACGAAGTTTGATTTTACGGATAGTCTTGAATTGTCTACCTTGCTTCTTTAAAATTCAAATAAAATGATAGAAATATTTTTACTTACAAGCTGATAGAAACGTCAAATAATATTTTTAATCAAGTTTCTAATACTTTACAGCTTAAATTTGTTCACATAAATACATAAATTCAAAAAATTTATTCATCACCAACTATTATGCAAACCTAACAATAAACCTTTTTTATAGTCTGAACTATTTGACCAATCTCCAACATTACACAAATCAACAAAATTGAACTCATAAATTCCACTAATAGATTCAGTCAAATTCATGCTGCCAATGATATTTTCCTTGTCGATTCCTTCTTTCCATTTTTTGTTGGCATCAGTTTGGGCAATCTATCACTCAAACGATTTTTCCCGACCTTGTGCGAATGTGCATATCGGTTTGAGGGGAAAATCCATGCATACGAAAACAGTTCAAAGAAAACTAGGAAGGATTTTGAATTTTCCAACCAGTAAAATGCACAAACTTTGTTACAAAATATAAGCGATAGCCACGAGTTGTCACTACGAAGGAATGCTTACGACCAACAGTATTGTGTTGAGTATGAGACCTTTGAAACGGAGCATGTATACGAGCATCGCCACGCTGACAATTGAATAGAAGACAGATGTTACTCAAGGCTAATGCGACTAAATGAAAATAGGGGCGGAGTTTTTAACGTTCATTTATATCTAAGAATTTATAATTTGTATGTATAAGACATAGAGACTCATATGTTTACTCATATAACGGTTCAAAAAAGTATATAAAAGTACATTAACGTGCATATTACGAATAAAATATTTTTTTTTCAATTCTTTCAACCGCTATATCACGGAAATGGCAATACTTATGAAGAAAAGTGTGGAAACATTTTTTGTAGAAAATTGGATGATCGCGAAAAACCTATTTTTGCAAACTTTCACCTTCAATAAAATTTTTTGCACAAGGGGAATTGATGGGGACTTTTCACCATTCATTTATAATAGTATTCTGGATATTCATACCAATTTTTAGCTCTATGGCAATCTTTGTAACCTTCAAAGTCTTATTTGACTGGACTAATGGTTGATGTACTTGTATTCGAATTCTACACCGAAAATTTATTGATCTGCTGCTATATATTAAACCGCTCTAACGTTTTCAAGCTCGGCAATGCAGGTTTTGACGATTGGTCACATGTATCAATGGTATTGATGACTTACGAAAACTCAGATGACACCCAGTCAGCTTTATCAATGTGGTTTAAGATTTTAAAAAGATTACCGACTAATTCTGGAATCGACAAAGCATTGCAAATGCAATTCGAGAGTGAAAAATCCGGATGGTCTTCTGTACTGGAAAAAATATTAGCAATCACATTTTTTTAG